>OOFC01032974.1:1662-21028 GCA_900323345.1 Pseudochromis fuscus | reverse complement strand
CCTCCTCTTCCTCCTCCTCCTCCTCCTCCACAGAGAAACATCACTGTGTTCAGCAGCAGGTCAGCACTGTCTCTTTCACTTCAGGCAGATACATCGTCACATTAACGTGCTTACATAAACTTTAACCTCATGTTTGCTTACGGCCAATCTAATGAATTTAAAGGGACAGTTCGAGACACACACAGGAGTTTATTACACATTGACTCACTCATGGACCAGGTTTGGTTTGAGTCCTGAAAGCAACACTAATGTTTTGGATGCAGGAAAGTTTCAAAGTAAAAATCTCTGATGAGCTTTTGAGGGATTCAAAAACAGGATATCACTTCCTGTTGCTTTGATTTTGAGCAAGTTATCTGACTTTGAAATCACAAATCTGTAATTCTTGTATTGATGTTTTCATCAGCAGACAACAGGGTGGACGGACAGTAGAGTCCAGGGAGATTTATCCAGTGTTGAAGGTCGTCCTCCACTGTTTCAAGAAGTGGGTTAAAGTTGACGGACTAGATCTGACAGCCAAGGGGGAAATGTCGATTCCTAAATATTTGATATCAGCAGGACGAAGGGCGAGCGATGAGTTATGGCTGCCACACCAGTTATCAGAGCTGAGGGGGAGGATGGTGGATTTAAACCAATAACCTCCCGGGAGGCTTGTGTTTGGACTGAGAGCTGGTGCGAGCGGTTAAATTAATATGCTGAATAAAGATGGGGGGAGGGATGTAGAAAAGAGTTTTTTTAGTTTGAAGTTTAGCAGGTGGGCGCCGCCATGTTGGATCTGAGCACATGGTCTCAGGAGACTGGGAATCACAGCTCCATCTGCAGGGCTGTGTCTGTATCATTTTAAAACTGCAATAAACGTCTGATTGTTGACCAGGAATAAACAAATATGATCATTTACACGTCATTCAAAAAGCCAAGTGGTACTTTTATAATGATAATGAAAGTTACAGTTACAGGTGAGTTTATCTTGCATCATCTCATTAAAGAAGGAGGCTGAAGATGAAACAAAGATAAATATTGATGGTATTGATTATTCTGATGCATTGAAATAACAACTGCAACCACACACCAGACTGAGCTTAATGTTCCCAAACTATTGATTGGTGAATAAAAAGATCCTGCTGCTGTAATCTGTTAGTGCTGCATCTAAATAAATCCATGTTTTCATCACAAAATGTCTCAAATGTATAAAATAAAACAGGTTTGGACTTGTTTTGATGGGTAAAGTACAAATAGATGAAGCAGAAATACAACCAAACTGGTTGAATTTACTGAGGATCACACACCAGGAAGAATTAATTTCCTTTAATTAGCTTATACTCAACATCTGTCTAAACCAAACCCACTTTTGAATAATAGCGGCTTTTGTGTTTTTTTTATTGGTCCACAGCAGCCGTGGGGAAATCAAGCCCCGCTGGTCGATAACAGAGTTTACCTGAGGTGTATACATCCCTCGATCTGTTTGTCTCTCCAAGCCAACACCGACCTTCAGCTCTGTCGTACAATTAACGATAAAAACAAGCGTCTGCGGTAATAACACCGCCGAGCTCGAGACGTCTCCACTGAATTTCTGCTTTGAAAAATAGCTGATTAATCCACAAAGAGTCCAAGAATGTGGGTTTGTTATTTAAAGCCAAGAGAGGAACCCACTTCCCAATAATAATACAGCAAATTAAACAACCCGCTAATTAATGCGGAGATACTTTTGGGACAAGACCATACCGCTCAAATTACGCCTGAAAAAACGGCAAAATAAAGTCGAACACTTTAACCCACAAGAGATGGAAACTTTCTGAGGACACAATTAAAGACAACTTCTGAAAAACAGAAGAAGAAGAAACAAGAGTTTGTACAAATGTCTCTCTGCTTTGTTACATTTTATACTATTATGGAAATATACAGCAGAGTCACTTTTTCAGAGATCCACGGTCCTCAGAGGACTGATCCCACTGTCTTCATGTCCCCATCAGGATGACCTGCAAACACTCCAGTGATCCTTTGACTGTCAATCAACTGTCATCATGGCAAAATTCAGCACAAGTCAAACCTCCACCAAAGCTTTTTACCACCAAAGTTTTTACCTTGTACCTACTGCTTCCTCCTTCTTCCTGTAACATCTCGTGTCACATCCTCTGAACTTTCCCAAAATGTCTACTCTTGTCCCTCAGTCAACACCTATAGACTGTGTATAGACTGGGCTTTGAGCATTGCCATGTTTGTTGTTTAGAGCCAGAAGTGACCATATTTGGACATGAAAGGAGGCGTGAAGAGGTGGATCTAACCATTGAATCTGAGGACACTGTCCTACATGTATGAGACTTGAGTTTGAGGCTAGGATACAACCCAGTGCGTATCAGACTTATCAGACTCAAGTTTCAATCAAACTAACCACGCCCCTAAAAGTTCCTCTTTTATTAACCCTAATATCTACTTATATTCAGATTTGTTTTCCAGATGGACCACCCCATCACTGAGAAGAAGTATTAACTAACGACCAGATCAGAATGACTTGTGGAAAAAAAATTATCAGTAGTTCTGATTTTTGAATTGAAGTCAATTGAGTTTTTCAAAGCCAGCATCTAGTGGCTATCGGGAGTATTGCACTTTCTCATTTCCAAATTGGCCTCATCGTCCTTTTTTATATAGAGTTTATGGTAAAACCTATTTCTCAAAAAAGTCATCAAGTTCTGTTTCGTAGTTTTTCTTTAGTGTTGCCTACACATGAATCGACAGACTGACTAAAACATAACCTCCTTGGTGGGTTTAATAATAAGGGGCGTGAATAGTGTTGTAGTCATGACTGTACCAACCAAGACCAAGACATTATCGAGACTAGAGAGTATCGAGACCAAGACAAGACCAAGACATTTGAAGGGTGAGACCAAGACAAGACCAAGACTGTATACATCAAAGAAAAATCACAACAACACAGAACCAAATGACCAGCATCTTGTTTTTTGATTAAGTTTGTTTTTACAAAAATGCAACAGCAACAAAAAATAATTTTCCTAACGTCTTCAGTCGTCTTCATCCACTCTCTGTGGACAGAGGACATGTCAAATGTCCGGGTGTCAAAGACCATATGACCCCGGTAAGGTAGTTCTTACTTATCATGGTAGTGCTGGCCTGGTCTTGACTGGTCTTGATCAGAAAACTCTGGTCCACCCTATCCGAGACTGAGACCAGACTCAGTAAAAATGGCTTTGATTCCGAGATGGGGCAGAGACCCTTAAAAAGTGGTCTCAAGATCGGTCTCAGGACCAAGACTGATCTCGAGTACTACAACACAAGGGATGCAACATGGTAAATACTGCCCCTGGTAACCCAGATAGCAAAAATCATGCGGCCCAGATGTACCGTAACATCTGGCCCAGATCCAGCAGACGGACTTGGGCCGGCGTCTTTACACACACCGGCCCAATGGTGGCACGGATCCGGATGTGGCCCAGATCAGGAAATTGACGGTAAAACGAATGCGACTATTGCGCGGATTTGCCAGTCAGATGCCGGATCCGGCCCAGACTCAGCTGCTGTTTGGGAAACAGCAGCTAGTTGCCAATGGTAAAAGGGGCGATATACATTAGCATAGCCTCTCAGTTTGGTCCAATACAAACATCGTTTTCACCCGGTAACATCTTAGACAGTGGATTAGAAGTTCTCTCAAACTCATCAGCAAACCACTTTGGTTTATAAGTATCCAACTTTGTCACACAAAAGAAAAATCTCCTCCATGACCTCCAGTGAGTTTTGCATTAATGTGGAGTTTAGTACAGATGTCTGGTACGTCTGCCAGAATAACTGGAGGAAAAACAGGACAAGACAGTTTGTGGGAGTCTTTGGTCCTTTCTGCTGTCCCTAATAATTTACAGTCAGACTTCCTGAAGCTTTTCCTGCTCCGCTGCTGAGAAACAACTTGCATCTCTCAGTAGACCAGCAGAGGTTTGATCCTCAGTTTACACAACAAAACTGAAAATCTGAAGCTGCTGCATCTCGTCTGACGTTCAGAGAGCTGTAGTCATTTCCCTGTTAGCTCACTTTTTTTTTGTTACATCCGAGTTAATTTGTTGTTTTCAATTAAAGCAGAGTGTATGTGGGCACAGAACCAGGTTTAGTCTGGTTGACTTGTTTGTGCATCTATGATGACAGCCACATGCTTTATTCAGAGAGCAACTTGCCCCTGGGCTGCATTGGATTCTGGTTTGGTTTGTTTTCTGCTGCTCTGACTGGAAAAATTGGTCTCTCTTGTGCTGTGTGATGGATTTCTCACCAAAAGTTTTCAACGTAAGTGCAAAGCTGTTAGCGTCAACAGAAGCCCTCACATTTTTACGTTGAAGGATTGACGCACAAGCCCCATTTTACTGCTGCATGTTTGGTCACTTTCCTTTCAAAAATGCAAAAATACATAAGCAGGTTTCCCCCAGAGCTACAGTGTTTTTATCTCAGTTTGTATAATTACTGATTCTGTGTGTTTCTTCATCTGTCCACCAGAGGTCCTCAGTCCATCCTTCCTCTCCCCATCACCTGACTCTCACCTGTTCCCATAAAGATCTGTCTCCTGTCCTGTGCTGCTTTGTTGGTGTTGTCAGGTGTCTTTGTGTCCTCAGACCTGATCCTGTTACCAGCTCAGTGTCCCTGCGGCACTGACTGTACCTGTCCACCTGTCTAAGTGTGAGCTGTTGTAATTGTTGGTTTCATTATTAACGGCTCTTGTCTGCACCTGAGTGTCTGCATTTGGATTCAAATCACATTCATGGACAGTTACAGTTTATATTGAATGAAATGACTCCTTGTAATGTAGGAAAATAGGTTTGTTGTTGTAGTCTTTTACTTGTGTGACCAGCAATTTTACTGTTGTGATTTTGTTTTGCCACTTTTTTTTTTGGTATCTACTCGCCTCACTTTGTCTGCCGATCATCACATGAAGGAGGAGGAAGTTGATGAAATAATCTTCAAAATAACTGTTGTGGCATCACTACAAGCAGTTTGAAGATTGTTTTAGGTGAGAAATTATTTATTTTTTACTTCAAATATGTTATTAATTCATCAAGTTACAGCCTGGTTAAAAACTTGCCCTGTTGTTTTCGGGGATATGAGCTCTAGCGACAAGCTCGGTGGCTCACTTTTTTTTCAGCTGACGTTTTTAAATAAAATGTTAACATTGCACTAAAGCCTGTTATTGTGCATTAAACTGATCTATTTAGTGCATTTCCCACATTATCCTCACTATAGCTGTGCAGACAACTACAAATGTTTCCGCGGCGGACAGTGATGATTCTGACCAATAAGATTTTAGCACCTGCTCGTACCTGACCGGGCACTTTTTTTGGAACCGCAGGAGAAGAGGTACAAAAAAAGTCAGACCAGGTATCAAGCTCCAGGTACTTTGTTGCAGTAGAAACGCGCCACAAACTGAGGTGAGGCGATGCAGTGGAAATGCACCTTTTATGTAGTGTTTGGTGATGAGAGGGTAGTGTACAGTGGGTTTATCAAAGTTACAAATGTACAAAAAGTACATTTTCAGCAGTCAAGGAAACAAATATTTAATTTCAGTAAACAGAATATGAAAACCAGAACTTACAGTCATTAGTTAGACCTATTGCATACACCACTGACCTATCAGTAAACTCAAATAATGTTAATATTGTTGTTTTGCTACAAAAATGGAGGACAGAATTTACAAATTCATTCATTACAGGTCATTTTAAATTTGTTTGAAAGTTACTGTCAGTGGGCTACCTACCACCACTATTGTCCAGTCAGTCAAAATATGATGCTGCAAAATGATGTTTGTCAAAAACTGTTTGTGCTTCCAATTATGGCGCATTTACACTGGTACCTACTCGCGTCGCTTCACCTCGGATCACTCGGGATCGGCCCCTCGGTTGCATTTACATTGCTGAGGATAGTCCTTCCTCTGTGTAGCTGGCCGTCATTCGTGACGTCATCTTTTATGTGAGTCTTTCGTTTCTGACCGCGCCGTCCAGCTCCTGCTGAATTTTCTCATCGTCGACTAATGACAGAAAGGTTTGCACCTCGTCCTGAGTCCATGGGGCAGGATTTCTAACAGATGCCATTTCTCTTCTTGTTGTTATTTCAAACACATCTGCACGGTTTGCCGAAGATTTAAAAATGGCGTGTTTGCAGGGGACAGATTACGTGCCGCGCAGTGATGACGCAATGATGCAGTGACGATTCCGACCAATAAGATGTAAGTACCTGCCCCTACCTGACCAGGTACTTTTTTGGAACCACAGGAGAGGAGGTACGAAAAGTTGGACCAGGTACCAAGTTCCAGGTACTTTTTTGCCAGTGTAAACGCGCCATAAGAGTTTATGTTGACATTAATGCATTTCACTCATGCTCCTAACAGCTTTTAAAAGCAGTATGTAGCTTAGTTCACTAGGTCAGAGTGCTTAAATTTTTTTTATTAACATCTACCCCTGATCTATAAATTCACTTTTCTCCAGACACCAGGACAGATGACTTCAGTCTGTAAAGAGGAATAAACCTTTCAGATCCAGGTTGCAAACCCTGCACCGACCTGCCCTCATTCCTCTATTTTGTATTTTTTTTCATGGGAAAAGCTCTTTCAAAAACACACACAGACTCTATCATGCTGTTAATATCAAAAGGCAATTAAACGCACAGTGACTTTAGGGCCCTGCGGGCGGCTGTTTCACACGCTGACTTTCTTAAATCTCATCACATAAACCCCAGCGCTGCACTCCTCCGGCTAACAAGTCATCGGAGCACCATCTGTGGCTGTTAAAATATGTATCTCTACTTTGTTGTCGTTTAGTACCACCACCATACTGAACACTGAGCTGTCTCTGAGGGGGAGGGGGAGGGGGGCTCAGTCCAGAAACCTGCAGCTGGGATCCCTCCCTCCACCTCTGCAGTCTTAACTTATTATGCTGCTGTGGTTTATGGTCCGTGCATGATGAGTGTGCTGCTGGGTCAGGCTGTGCAACATAAACACAGAGAGACAGAAAGAAAAAGTGGGACCTAAACCAATTGAACCTGGACCAATGGAAAAACCCGATGGCTGAGATGTTGCTTCGGAGGCTTTTACGACTTGACAGGAATAAAATTGAGTGAAACAAGCGTTGGTTTGAGTCTTCAAAACCACCGAGTGCACGGTTGGAGCAGCAGCAGCAGCAGCAGAGATAGGACACCGAGAGAATCAGAAAATAACCCAAAGAAGCAGAGATGGAGAAAAGAGCAGCAGGGGAGAGTGTAGAAAGAGATATATATGGTTCACGGTGATGTGATCGTGAAACATGCAGGTGGGGGAGGCTGAAGAAGAGGAAGAAAAAGCAGCAGCTCTCTGGTTCAGACGCAGCAGGAGGGCAGAGATCCAGGTGGAAGAGGACCACAAAGAGATGGCAAACATGCAGAGAAGCAGAAATAGAAGAAGGGAAGGAGGGAATCTGTGAACAGGTGAAATACAGAAGGACTGAGTTGGTGGGAAACAGCTGAAGGACAAAAAAAAACATGCAAAGATTTCTATATTTTGTCAAAGCTTTAAATGTGGCGAGGAGGACAAAGGGAGGAAGTGCATGCTCGCTTTTGTTCCTTATCTGTCCACCTGCAGAGGAGAGAGAAAGCAATCTGTCTCCCTCTCACTTTCCGACTGTCTTACAGCCGACTGCTTTTCTATTAAACTGCAGCAGGACCATCGACGATTACTGTGCAGGTAGCTTCAGATGACATTTTCATGATAATGTGACAGGTACAATCTGTCACATAGAGGACTAGATGGATGGATGAAGCTTGAAAGCAGGTGATGTTGGATGAGAAAATATTTGAAAAAAATAAAGAGTAAAGAGTGGAGCAGGTGGCATATCTGAGAGTTGTAGAAGAGGAGGAAAAATACTTTCACTGCCATCTGGTTAAGTTGCTTCTAAACACGTCTCATCCAAATTCATCTCCATCTCTGTCCTTTGATTTCTCTCTGGCTGAGTCTCACCCTCCTGATAACAAGCATGCCTTTACTGTGAAACAACTGAACAGATGGATCGAGTTGACACAATCAAACCACCTCTCAAACCTGCATCTGTCCGACCTTTCTTCTCCCTCCCTCACCTGGCTGCTGTCTGGGGACTCTGAGCGCAAACGTGGCTCAGTCCCAGGATGCTCACCACGCTGCGCTGAGCACCAAATTAACCAGAAAACAAAGGGACACTGTTGTTTTACGCACACTGCCGATGACCTGGAATCTAGCTGGCAATGAAAAGGAAATATCAGTGTTAGAAAGCATCCTGCTCAGAGCAGCAGCAGCATCCTCGATTACGAGGTTACGCTCCCCTGGAGGGAATATTTTATCCTCCTGAAGCCGCTAAATAAAATGTGATAATTGAATAGTTGACAGGAGAGGAGTGATGTGTGAAACCTGGTCTTCACCTAATGTGCACTATTAATGTGAATACTGTTAAACAGCAGAAAATCCAATCACCCTCTTCCACATCGAGCCACTTCAGCGCTGATGCGCAACGAAAGCGCGCAAATGCCCATAGTTGTCAGAGTAATAGAAACCCAGCATCTTCAAATTATCCTAACAAGTTCCCGAAACAAACAACTCAATGTAACTGCACCCAGGAAACAGGAAAGTTGTGTTTTCCAGACGTTGTCACACACGGGTTTATAAAGCCTCCTCTCCGGGTCTGCGCTGCCCGGACTCCCTCCGTCTCCTCCGGGGAAAGTTAAAAAGACAAAACACGCACAGCCGGCTCACCTTCTGCCGTTGTCCCGTACGAGCAGGAGAGAAGCAGGACGACCCGAGCGATAATCCCAGCGGCTCTGTTAGTCCCAAGATCCATGATGAAGCGGCGGGAGGCTGCAGAGAAGCCCGGCGGCTGCTGGAGGAGAGAGACGAGCGACCTCTCCTCTCCAGCTCCAAGAGAGATCTCCTCTAACCGGAGTGTGGGGAGGAGGGAGAGAGGGAGGAGGAGGAGGGAGATAGAGAGAGAGGAGGTGGATAAAGTGCGCTGTGTAGTAAGCGCACAGACTGGAAACAGCTCTGTCTCAGTAAAACCAAAATGCGCACAGGTATTATTTGCATTAATTTATGCATAAACACTAAAAAACACTGGGTTGTTTTTACGCAGAGTAAATATAGATGTTTATGTTGGATTAATTTAACCCAGTAAGATGGATCGTTATTATGCAGCAGGAAAATACTGGGCAAAAACAACAAAATTAGCTCATGAGTGTATGTTTGCACTCTCACAAAACTACATCACGATACAAATACATAAAAGAATAAGAAAACAACACGAAAGTTAACTTAATGTCAACGAATCAATCCAACCACATAACACAAGTGGTTTATTGAGCGTTTTAAATTGTGTTGCTCAGAAAAGTAGTGATGATAATTATTCAAGAAATGAAACAACCTGACGCTTCCTGTTCATTCAGCCAAACCGGAAGTGACTACAAATGTTTGCTAACACGTGGGAACTCCAGCTGTTTCATAGGATATTTGAAGACTTACCTGCTGATTTATGTTGAAAGTATCTTCTGAGAGTCTATTGTCTGTCAATCAAACTTTGAATGAATAGCTAATTTCCATTAACAGATCCACTTGTCATGCAGCCACCAATCGTCTTATAGACTTTAAAGGTTGTAAAGCAAGTGCAAACCTTTACCTGTGAAAATCAATATCGCCTTGTTCCACATTTTTACAGCACAAAGAGACGAGCTGCATGTATCTGTCAGAGTGCTGCACTGCCAGCATCACATGTTGCTGTGTAGAGTCGCTTTCAGTGGATGTATGCAACATGAAAGACAAACCATCACAAACAGACTCTATAGGAGCAGCAGATATGAGTGGCAGCAACACCATTATGAAGCAGTGTTACAAGTACATGAGTGTATGGCCCCGGGGGGCATTTCAGAAATCATGTACAGTGCAGGTTGTTGGCTGCACATAAAGGAGTGTGACATGTACAGCATGTATGTTGAGAGTGAGAGTGACAGAGCGTGGGAAGCACATCAAAGAGAATTTACATGAAATAAACCCAGAATAGACGTATGAAGACGTGTAGCTTCATATCCAGGTCACAACAGAAAGATGATGAATCCATTGAAAGGAAATACAGTAGATCACATGGTTTGAAAAAAATGGTGGAGAAATTCAAGGTTTGATTCAAATTCAATCAAATAAGTAAAAAAAAATAAAACCTTCAGAAATAGGAGTATATTATATATTTTATCTTGTGCTTCACTGTCCTTTTAAACAACATTTTAACCTACAAGAATCACCTGTTTAGTTACATATTACATTTATATTGTTAATAAGGAGTTGGACATCAGCAGCAGCAGGAACCTTTACAGTGAAAAATGTCTGACTTTGGTTTTAAGATGAAATTAAAAAGTCAAATCTTTCTCTTAACATGACCTCATCATTCATTTTGGTACCGTGATATATTCAGACTCTTTTATAATTGATACTGGTTCCTTTGCTTCAGTAGAATTAATAGTTAGTAGAGTCCAAGGTTAATGATTTTCATGGAAGAAAGCTGAATTTAAAAACAGGAAATGACACAGATTTACAGATATGATGATCGAGGCATAATCTTCTCCCCAAAAGCCTGAAGCATTGACTGTCTATGGAACGGATGGAGCTAAGTCAGGAGTTTGGAAATTCACCATGTTGGTTTTTTGGAGCCAGAAGTGACCATATTTGGATATGGAGGGAGGAGGGGGTTTGACCCTTGAATCCGAGGACACTGCACAATGTGTATGACCGTTTCTAAATTCAAAGTACGCAAACTTGTACTCGTGTACTTGGTGAGAATGTACCTGCAAGTCGGACTCTGAAGTACGGTCTTAAGGGAAAGCGAGAACGCACCGAGGCTAAAGTGCGATTGGAATGCCAGCGTTTTTGTTGACATCACATCTCTGCTCGCTGTTATGAAATGCATTATGGGTTATCTGGCTTCCCCCAGTCCACACAAGTCTGGTCTGATGCAGGCTCGATAGTGCAGGAGGAGCAAGAACACATCAAAGTATTTCATGCGTTGTCGGGCAGATGTGTACTTTGAATTGGAACAGTACTAGGTCTCCGACTGATGACGTTTCACAAGTACCCGAGAACGTAAGTACGGACAAGTACACATATTGAGAAACGGCCTATGACACTCGGGTATAAATTAAACAAACCACGCCCCTAAATATGTGTAACTGATGGTTCAAAATATTTATGAAGCGGCCTTGATGAACACACCGTAAGAGCTTGTTCCCTTATCAACCAGGTGCTAAAAACATTAGCAGCTAATCCTCGTAACGTTAGCTATTGTAACATTCATTTTACACATCGGTGTTGGCGCTACTTCTGTTCACTTTTCGGCACCCGCTACAATTGTTACACCTGGTTTTCTGATAACCATCAAAATAAAAGCATCGGCTATATTGTTTCAATAACGGAGCAGCAAAACCGGTGAACCAATCCAGACAATAACAGCAGCGTCATTTACAACATGAAGCTTAACATCTACTTAATTACCGTATTTTCCAGACAATTGAGCGCACCTGTTTCATGTTTCAGTTTCATGTGGTCCACTCTGACCGGGTCTGATGTGACGAGGCTAAATGTATCGGCGGCACGGAGCTTGCTAGCTTGTAAAAAGCTAACAAGCTTCGTGCTGCTGATACATGAGAAACACCGGTGTTTAAGTTCAAAGCGTCAGAAAAAAGTAGCGGCTTATAGTCCAGAAAATACGGTATGTTGTTTTTTCCAGATGTGCCACCAGATCACGAATACGAATATTCAGAGTAAGGATTCTGTATCAGCTTGCACCCTGAATTGTAAATCGTAGTGTTGTTAATTCGAGTGTAAAATGAACTCTGGCTTTCTGTGGTAACAACTACTTTCACTCTACACATTTTATTTCTTTTCTTCTTGCAATTCTGCTCACATTTCCTTTTAAAATACATGATTTATGTGTAATAAATATCTTAAAATTACATGCATTTGTGCAGAATAAATGCAAGCTGCACGTACCACCATGAGAGGAAATGTAAATGGGGTGAGAATCCAGTGTAAAAATAGTGGAGGAGCAAGAAAAAAAAAAAAACAACTGGGTAAAATCCACTCTCATTTTCATGCAGCTCACACAGTTAGCCATGAAAATGCAGAATAAAACCGCTCTGTGTTAGTTCAGATGCACTCTCCTTTCAGTGGACAAGAGGGGTAACTGTGAACCCACTTGGGAGAGGAGCTCTTGGTGGCATTCAGTGGGGTTTGTACATTAAAAGCAAAAAGCCCCGAAGACAAAGCGGAGAGGGGGAAGGCGTGCAGCGAGAGCCAGCGGGGGGATCTGATAATGAAAACCTACTGAGAGCATAGACAGCAGGGGAATCGGATGATAAAAAAAAACCTGTTGAGAGCAAACGCAGCAGGGGAATCAGATAACACTGAATCCAGAGTCCTCACACCTCGCACGTACACACTCCCTCAACATGAGCATCACACACCTCGGTGGCCCTGCCGGCACACCTCACACCGAGAAACCAGCTGGCTGCTTAACGCTCGAATCAGACGCACGAGAGGTTTTTAA
The DNA here is from genome assembly GCA_900323345.1 of Pseudochromis fuscus. Classification (NCBI taxonomy): domain Eukaryota; kingdom Metazoa; phylum Chordata; class Actinopteri; family Pseudochromidae; genus Pseudochromis; species Pseudochromis fuscus. The sequence continues at coordinate 8,471 of OOFC01032974.1, read as the reverse complement.
ACAACGTGAAACTGAGAAATGCAACAGGCTATTTCATGGTTCTGTCACTTTTATTGTCTGAGGCTGAAGTCGATGAGGGACCCGGGGACCGGCTTTTGCTTCTCACCGCTGGAAAAATCATCTCCACAATTCAGCCGGTCCTCGTGCTGAAAAGTAGAATGATGCTGTTTCTGTTTTGTTAAGGGAACATTAGTTGCCACGGCGACTCAAAGGTTTGATAAAAATCAGTTGGCAGTCTCGAGTGAAACTCAGCCACAATGAGGAAATGTGGGGAAAAGCTATTTGTTTCATTTCAGGCTCAGTTGACTGAGCTGTGGTTTTACAGGAATGTGTGTAAAATGGCATCATTACTGGAAAGACTTGAGAGTTTTTGTCACCACTTAGCCTTGGGTTAGTGAATCATTACCAAGATAAAAGGCATTTTGAGTCTGCTTTACAACTCCAAGGAAAAAATGGGGCATTATTGAGCTGCTTTGAAAATAATAAATAAATATTTTTTTGTGAGGAAAAATGGATCAATTATACCAATCCTGCTGGACCTCTGGGATCAAGAGTCCCTACCCTAAAATACCCTTTTATTTTAGTAGCAGTTGTTAGTGGCATTATGCTTACTAATATAGAGCCTCATATTCTGTACAGTTGCTTCATATGGAGCTTTTAATTAGAGGACATGTTGGTGTTACTGTTACTGTCTTGTTTTGAAACTACAGACATCTTCACTTCATACCCTTGTGTTTCCCACCTGTGTGATCACCTGCCCCGCCCTAAGTAATGTCACAATAAGCCTCCTCTCTTCTATAGAGATTGTGCACTCCCTTTTTCTTTACCTTTGTCTTAGGACCTATTTTGTCTGGAGTGCAGTCGTTTATTTCCTCATGCTTTCCTTGTGATTTATGATTCTGCCTAATTTTTCTGTTTTGAATATATCTGCCTGTACTCGACCATTATTTTTAGTAAAAAAATATATATCTTGTGACTCTACCTGTTTTATGAGTTGATCAAAGTGTGTGATCAAAGTAAATTCTTGAAGTCATCCTAACGTGAATTCACCACATTCTGATGATACAATGTTACAACAATGTTCCCCCCCTCCCTCTCTCATGTGAATCTGTTGTGTGTGATGAGCGGGAGGTGAGGTTGGCTGATTGTGGGAATCAGTATGTAGATTGCTCCTGGAAGCTGATTGGTTCCAGCCTGATAGCCACAGGTTAAAGGTCATCATCAGTCAGCTCCTGTGGGTTCATTTATGCTGTGGTTTGCTCTTTTAGTGACTGCCTGACACAAGTGTCTGTGGCTCTGGTATTTCATTTCATTTTTTGAACTTGTGTCAGGTTTTTTGTTTGTTTTGGGTTGGTTTTTTTTGAGTTGAGAGTTTTAGATTGATTCATTTGGTTTGGGTTTGTTTGTAATTAGGCTGCTGGCTCACTGTGAAGCCAACATGATGTGAGAAATAAATACTTTGGCAGCTTTAGGCCAGTGTTCCCTGGGAGCTGGAGAGAGGAGAGTCTCTTTCATGTTGAGGGTAGCAGTGTAAAATGGATGGTACACAGATCATAAAATTCCCATATCCATTAAATTGGACTGACTGTTTTTGGCTCGATTGATGGAAACATTTATTTTGTTGGATATATCTTAGAAATCTTCACATCTTAGCTTGTTCGCTAACCACAAAGGATGGGCGTGGTTTAAATTTTTTTTAAGGGATTACCAAAATTAAACTATGAACACATCTGTACAGAATTCATTAAGTTCATGTTGATATATTGTATACATAAGTTAAAGCTCTGACCAACATTGCAACATTTTTCCCAATGGTCATTACATGTTTCAGTTAGGGGTGGGGCTTTATGGCATTAATTAACGCATTCAAAAATAAACACATTTAATCACCAGAACGCTAAACGTTTGTCAGTGCACGATTACACTGATGCACACACCAGAGCTCGGCTAACGGCTACCAAAATGGAGAAATTGGATGAAACTGTAATTTAAACCAGTCACATGACCATTAATATTTCTGGTTGTTTTTCCCGAAGAAGAAAGTCGTAGAAATTGCTCTTTATGTTGAAGGTTTTTTTTTCCATTTAACGTCAATACTGTTCTGAATGAAGTATCATATTTTCCAGACTATTGAACAATTTTTACAACACCTGGTTTTCTGATAACCTTCAAAATAAAAGCATCGGCTGTATTTTTACAATAACGGAGCAGCAAAACTGGTGAACCAATCCAGACAATAACAGCAGCGTCATTTACAATATGAAGCTTAACATCTACTTAATTACCGTATTTTCCGGACTATTGAGCATTCCAATAGTTTCATGTGGTCCACTCTGACCGGGTCTGATGTGACGATGCTAAATGTATCGGTGGCACGGAGCTTGCTAGCTTGTAAAAAGCTAACGAGCTTCGTGCCGCCGATACATGAGCCACACAGGTGTTTAGGCTAAAGGCATTGGAAAAAAGTAGCGGCTTATAATCCGGAAAATACGGTATGTAAAATGACATCTGTTCAATTTGGCCAGAAAAATATTGAATTGAAATGCAATTAAATGCATTTTTCCACACATTTAAAGAGCTGAGTTTACAATATTTATGTCTGTGTTTATTATCTGATTCAGTTGACCAATAAAATCCATTTAAATTAAAAAATGTTGCATTTTGGGGTAAATATTGTTATGTGTTTAAAATGCGATTAATCAAGATTATTTAATTACAAAGCCTCTAATTAATTAGATGGATTTTTTTAATCGAGTCCCACCCCTAGTTTCAATACTTTTCCCCAGAGCTGATTTTTCGAGTTATTTTTCCATGTTTTCTGCCTCTCAAATGTCTTCACCCATCTCTGGATTTACTCCTAACTCCTGACACACACCACTGCATTTCTCTTAGAGGAGGAAATTAAGTTGAACTTGCAGGTGTTTCTGTTAATTGCCACCTCTAAAGTCCAAATGACTTCACTCTCACTTTGGCAAATGAAGCGAACTAAATGAGAAAAGGACTCGGAGATTGACTAAAGAGATTGAATAAACTATTGTCACCATTTGTCTGATTCAGCACTTAATCAGTAAGTGACTCGTCACAGCTGAAGTGAGCAGGGGGCAGGATGGAGATACAGAAACTTTGACTTGATGTGATGTAAGCACAGTTTGATGATGGGAATTATTTTTGATTCATGATGAGAGAGCTGAATATTTGCGAGCAGAGTGTGGGATTTATTAGTAATTCTCTTATTTTCTGGATAAATAATAGGAAACAAGAAGCTTAAGTTGTGTCAATAGGAAGCTTTGCCCATCGTGTTTGTGCCAATAAAGAGAAGAGTTTTCTTTAACGTGCATATTTTTGGAACAAATGACTTGTTACAACTTTCACAGCTGCATATATTGGCATTTAGCTTTTGCAACTTCAACTTTTCTGACATAAAATCAAAGTCGAGAGTAAATAATGAAGTAAACTAAAGCCTTAAAGTGTCTTTGACATCACTCAGTTTGCTGCTGACTGATGTGAGTTGGTTTTGAACCACTGCCTGGGTTTTTCTTTGTGCACACTTGTATTTGTGTGGAATACCAGATGGAGCAAGCTGGTGATCAGTGCACTTTGACTCTGCTTTATATTCACAGCAGCAGCTGCAGGCTGTTGGAGGCCTGCTGCCCGACCGGCCGACCGGCCAGTTGGCGGAAACAAAAAAGACACTCGAGTTTCTTTTTAGGAGTCGAGCGGAGATCAAGCTGCTGCGAGGCTGAAAAGAAGCAGAGAAATGAATAAGTGTCAGAGCAAAGTCAAGTCCTGTGTGTCGGCGTGAGGGTTGTTTTTATGTACACTGTAAATAAAGGTGAACCGGATTGTTCCATGTGGAGGAAGCCGAGGTCTTGTTGTAAAGTAGTTTGCTACAGGGCGCTGAAGGTGGCGGTTTTCCTGAGGGTTGTTTGTTCCTTCAGCCCAGCAGACACCGACCTCCTTCTTGGCTGCCGCTATAGAGAGCTGACATCCTGAACTGCTTTTTAAGTTACCCTCCAATTCAAAAGCCTCTTAAACTCCTGCTGCCCCCGCTATACGAACAGATGCACAGAGCAAAATGCATTTCCAGTAAAGTTTGAGAAAGAGTTTGGCTTTGAATTTTTTGCAGGAAGCTCTGAAAACTGGACGATCTGGTGATGGTAAATAAATCATAAAAAATACTGTGGACTGACACAATGTATGGAGGCGTCGGACACAACAAACAGGAAGGATACTCTCTTGGTGTCTGTCATGATGTGCTTGCTCGTCAGGTATAATCTCCATATAACCATATAATCCATCTATTTCCAGCACTTGGGAAACACGAAAACACACAAGTCCTTTAAATATACAGCAAGTGCAAAGTGAAGCTAACTACAGGTTTTCAAGCTTAAAGGAGAGATACCTTCTCAGAGTGACACGCTAACCCTCCCAGGAAGACAATGAACAACAGGGAGCTGCCAGGCTGCCCAGAAACAGCCGTATAATGACACACATCTGACTGGAAATGGAAGTAATGAGTCTCCACCCTGACAGATAAATGTGGTTTGAAAGTGGAGGGAGATTTTCTGAGGATATTCTTCAAAGTGAATCTGACACATGTATGTATAATAAGCAATGGTCACGTTACAGACCTGCTGCTGTTTCATCAATAACACATGAACACAGGGTGATGCTGCTGGAAGGTTTTTTATGTGTTTGTGATGCATGTAAAAATCTTTTTATATTGTGGCTGCTTACATTAGACCTGGGCTTGACCATTTATTTTGAAGTTTATTTTGAAAATTTGACTTACATTGTCCTCGTCGTCTTCTCACCACACATTGTCGTGAAGGTGAAGTTTCTAATGAAGACGTACTGCGGATGTGGTTTATTTTGACCCTTACTGCTCACTTTGTTATTTACAGGAAGGGAAGAGAAACGGAAAATCGCGGACTTCAGCCGCTGCTTCGCACAAGCTAACGACAAAAACCGTTGATTCATGTGAACTTCAAAATAAAAGTATTTCCTGTCAAACAGGAAATATCCACCAAATCACACTCTTCGCGGTTTTCACAATTTAAATCAACATTCTGCTTTAATAATTGTCTGCATTTAACTAACTTTGACTTAACCTATGCATCTTGTCACTAATCAACAAACAATTCACATCACACTCCAGCACCATATGCACACATTATTATTTATATATAAATTTTTATTTTAAGTGGATATAACTTATTCATATTTATTGTGTGTCTGGTTTAACTGCTAAACAGAGACCAACAACTGGAAATATGTATGTGTAAACATACTTGGCTAATTAAGTGGATTCTGGATCTGATTAATTAAACGTTCTTGGTGAGATAAAACCCACAAATCGTTCTGTTATAGTCCTTTAATGTTGTACTTCAAACAACCACAATGAAATGACACTGTAATGGTACAACACACAACGCTTTAGCAGTGATTTAATTCAATTAATAATAATAAACTGTTTTCCCCAGGCTGAGATGTCTGTGAGGTTACCTGACAAACATCAAATAATAAAATGTTACGATAAAGTATGTATTCATTAGCTGGCTTGAAAACATGTTTTTGAAAACATTATTTTTATTCAGGAAACCTCTTTTGGCCTCGATGTGTTTCTGAATCTTCAGACTCTCTTGTTCCAGTTTTACTCAAAGTAAATTAATTTATTCATGTAACAGATTTTACTTTGGCAGAGCAGCGCTGAACGTTTCCCACTTGGCTTCAGTGTCCCGGAGTCATGTTGTTTCACTGCCAGCACACTTTGATCCAAAAACATTCTGTCTCGAAATGTTTAAAAAAAAAAACTGAACTAAATCAAGTCGTAAACCTGTGATTTCATGCAGATGCCGGTAATTGCTGTAATTTTAAACAGGGTTTAAGGACAGAGAGAGTGAATGTCTTGTGAGTCACATAGTTCAGTCTAAAAGCAACATGTATAAAATGACCTGATTGACACGTGGTTAGCTCCAGAGTCCAGACATAATTGAACATGTGTGCTTTTTAGCTTTTTGGAGAGATTATGTGTGACATGAGTGACAAATAAAATGATGGTAATTTGAACTTAAAGTTTTCTTAACTCTGCAGGAAACATAATTATAAAAAAAGTACACTTTGGGGAAAGTTTTTTTGAAGCCAGCATCCAGTGGTTGTTGGGGTATTTTGTCCATTTCTTTGTCCAAGGATTACTCCACAGTAATGTCCATTTACTGTTAATCCTACATACATACATACATCCTACATGTGTGTGTAGATTTTTAACTTAATCCATTAGGATGAAAGATTTTTGAATTTCTGCTGGTTCTACATCTTAACATGGATTTTCCAGGATATGTTTCAGACAGGATCCCTGATGTAATCATTTGTTTTACCTTAAAATCACTGAGATCTGTTGAGTAGATTTTTGTAATGTTGCAAACAGACAGATGTGAACCACCAAAACCACCTTAAATGCCCTGAATCTGGGCCTCGTGGGGCACCTGCAGTCTCACTTTAAAACAAGATGAACCAGAGAGGAGGTGGAGTTTCTCTGGAGGAATAAATGCAGCAATGAATCAGACATTTTTATTCGATTTCACCTCAGTTGTTTGAGTGAGGATGTAGATTCTTAGAGGGAGTCATGTTGTTTCGTCTCTACCTGACAGATGGTGTGAAGCGCCTGCAGGCTGCCAGTCAGATGATGAAGACAGCAGCAGGTTTCAGACTCCACCTGACTCTGCTCATGCAGGTTAATACTGTGCAACAACAAAGTATAGTTTACTGCAAGAAAACACTTTGTTAAAGACATCACTACTTCAACACTG
>OOFC01032968.1:8552-19822 GCA_900323345.1 Pseudochromis fuscus | reverse complement strand
CATCAACTATGCTGTTAAAACGCTAAGTTTAGATTTTGCTTCTCTGCAGGAATATTCTGGTTTTGCAGCCAAATGGGACATTTCACATGCCGTTATATATTTATTTATTTCAGCACTAAAACACTTGATTCTCCAAACTGGACCAACAGACTTTCCAAGAAGAAGGTTCCTGTGGTTTTCTCTCTGATTTCAAACTGGTAATTTGCTTTCAGTGTCATTATATCCACAATGACGCACGGCAGTCTCCTGGATCATTTCCAGTACTCTTCGTTTACATCATCACCGTCACTTTCAAATATTTAAAACTTTGTTTCTAAGGAAGCATGTCATTTTGCCATTGTGGAGGATACAGCTGTTTTTATCTGGAAACAGAACTGCATCACAATTAGTGCTGAACACATCCAACACTGACCCAGAATGTGAACAGCATTACATGAGATACGATTTATTTTTTTTCTTGTTATGAAAATATGTTTTTACATATGCAGACGACTTGACTTTTTATGAAGGAAATTTTTTGTCCCGATTTTTATACTTTTAGAGTTTCATACCCATTCACCCTAAAAAAAAAATAAACTATTGAGAAAACAGTGCAAGATTCAAAGTCCATAAGATCCCAAACAGGTGTATACACAGCGTGAAGACCAACTCAGCAGCGATTCAAGCTGCGACAACGTGTTACGTATATGCACTTTTATACTATCGATTTTCACAGTGAGTCTTGAACCGACATTTGCTAACTGTGCTAGCCAAACTGTAGCAGCAGAACTACTGCACCTGAAAAACTAAATCACTGGCATCACAAGTGAAACAGCTTCCTGCTTTTTCTGCTCTCTGGTGTGTGTGTGTGTGTGTGTGTGTGTGTGTGTGTGTGTGTGTGTGCGCGTGTGTGTACCCGGCCTGCCCACACAGATGTGAGAAAAACAACACTGGCAGAGACAGACAGGCACCCACACAAGCATATATTAGCATTACTAAATTCACAAGAACTAATTTTCTTCACTACATATATTAACTAAACCCTCACCTCACTCTTGTTAGCGTGTTATAAATACACAGCGAGGCCGTAAAATACACCTCTGATTGGTCCATTTTACACACGCACACTCGTGTCCTAAATTGTTCACGCAAGAATGGGATTGTTTGGTTTTAAATAATTCTTACACACCACATTACACTCACACACAATCATAATCTGGGACACACATTCTCATGGCCTTCGATCGCTCTGTCAATTACACAGAGGAAGTCAGGGAGGAAGAAAATGACGGGAGTCAACAATGCATGGAACATCGATGCGTCCAACCACCACTGTCTGTTTAAGTGGAATTGACTTCTGCTCATTTCCCAAATTACGCATATCTGACTGGCCCAGCGCTGCAGGGGCTACAGGAAGCACAGGGACACAGGGAGTCTCTCTCCCTCGCACACACTCTCCATTTCTCCATTTCTCTGCAGGGAATCAATGATGTCTGCTTAATTATTGGGTGAATTTAATCAGCGGCACAGCAGTACGCACTGCCTTGTGACCCAGTAGCTGTCAGGAAGTCATTTGGTTTCTAACGGTTAGTGTTCGAATACCACCACAATAATTAAGGGTACAACAATTTAATTGTTCCAGTGGTGTAGAGGTAACAAAAAAACTACCTCTGCATTGCGATGGCTCTGTGCCCTGCTATTCACATACAGGTATTTCACTGCTGCCGCGCACAGTCAATGTGTTCGGGGAAAATGGGGTCACAAATGCCACAAATCCCAGTGACCTAGACACCAGTGGGCTGATTAATGATGCTGCATTGTCTGGATTAGTGTCTGAAATACAGTTAATTAACAGGCCAGGTTCTACTAAACAGTGCTGGATGATATTGTAAAAAGCAGGGCTGTATTATTGTAAATTTGAACTATTGCCAGTACTGGACAGCTCTTTCATTTTGTGTGGCTTTTAAACAGTCTTTGTACTTTTGTTTATAATATATACAAGTGAACATTTTGGAGCTGGTCATGAATAGAAGTTCCTCATGTTATAATAAAACTGTTATAGTTTTAAAACCCCACGTGTATTACTAAATAGGCCCAATATTCTTCGGGTCTGCAAAGGTTTTCATAATGTACGCACATTTATCTTTGCTAATTTAAGCTGCATGCAGAGATCTGTGACTAAAATACATTTCAGATCATCAGTAAAAAACTACTTCATGACACCTTACATTCAGCCTCCAAAACACTCCATGTGAAATCTTGGCTCTGTTTTCGATGATATTCTCATTTCAAAGACAGAAAGAGAAAATGAACACACAGATCCACCTGAGGAGACATAAAAATCCTGCACTAATGCTGTTCTACTTCAAACTTAGCTTGGGATCAACAATATATTTCAACAGTTCTTTGATCTTGAAAAGCTTGAAGAAAAAAAAACTGAGACATATGGGTCATAAGCTTGTTTGCTTTCTTGTACAGAGTTAGATGAGTAGATCAACTCACTCTTAAGACTGCAAGCATGAAATAGCTCAACATAAAGCCTGAAAGCAGTGGGAACAAGTTAAACCTACTCCCTAAGAAAATGCATCTTCCAGTACCTTTATTATTTAACATAAACAATACAAAACACAGTGTATTGTTAAAAAAAACTGAATTTGTGTTTTTAACAATGCAGTATTATCTATCTTCATCTCATCTGCAGAAAGAAAGCAAATAACAATAGTCGTCAAAGTGTCTTTAAATGTGACAATATGATTTGTTGGATGTGCGTACGTTGCACAGGATTTGCCAATATTATTGACTTTTAAAAATGAATCTTTTTATTGGCACAGAACAACTGCAGCTTCCATGAGCCTTCATCACAGCAGTTGATAGTGATTTTGGATCCAGTGCCACAAAAAGTAGAGGAAATCACAAATGACTATTGTTTTATTGGCTCTCGATCAAAATACTATTTAAACAGCCACGAGACAAAAGCACAACGATTCATTTATAAAGTACTGGTACTAAACAACACCAAGCATGTTTTCCCCAAATGTTTCAGCAGGTCTGTATGTGGCCTGTGTCACAAATCTAATAACAAATCATGGTCGAAGAATACTGCAACAAAATAATGAATAATGCTTTAACGGATCCATAACCCACAGGGCGCCTGATATGCAGTTAGCTTCTAGGAAAGTAGGCTAAAAAATGTCTCATCACTCTCCAAAGGGATGGATATTGATTGGGAGAAATCAATGAAGCCTGTAGAGTAAGGGGAATACCATCTAGGTTACCATCAAAATATTAATTTTTTTCTGTAAGTACTGAGGTAGTGTATGGGAAAATGCCACTGAATTGTAGATTTAACCGTGAAGAAATTAAAACTCCACTTGCAAATGTAGATTTCCTGAATCTTCTTGTTTTATCTAAACTGTACCGTGGCCTCTCTGTGACTGCAGTTTAAAAATGTTCATATTTAGCTTTTAATGGCCTTTCAATGGCCATTTTCTTATTGGCTAATATCAGGGAAAGTGACATCACACCTACCCAATCAAAGTAACGTTACTTTGTTGACTGGAAATTCAAACTTCTCGAATCAAGTCAGAATCTGAAATTAGTCTGAATCTGATCCAGGATCTGAAAGCAGACAGCACCAACATTCACACCTGTGTTTGGTAGATATTACACCTGTGAGCAGCTTATTGTGGAGCAAAACTTGGTTCAATCACGAGGCATATGTAAACTGTTTTCAAAATACGCCCATATTAATTGGTGTATATGTGGGAAATGCTCAAAAACACAGACAAGTGGAAAGTGTTAACGACTGTACAGTATCTCCGTGAATCATTTATATGCTGAAGTATATGAAGCAAATGAATCTAATAATGTTCAGGAGAGAAGTAGCTGAGCTCTAAGACGACCATAATCTGACTGTTTCCCAACAGCTGTGGGAATAGTTGACATTCGTACATCATGCTGTCAGCCTCCCAGATAGATTTCTGAAACGGAGCATTTTCATCAGGCTGCAGTCTGAGCTCTTTTCTCACAGAGATTACAGGAACGTCACTTTAGTGCATCATTTGAAACTTTGGTCGAGTGTAGTATGAACACCCAAGTTTATGAAAAAAAGATGGAGAAGCATAACAGGTCCTCTTTGAGTTCAGAAACAGGACCCCACTTCGATCACATGGGCCCATACAGTCCTTACTGCCCTTCATACCTGTTGGCTCCTCATCCTCATGCCCCTCCCTCCCGTCCTTTCCTAACTCTCATCCTTCTCTCCTTATACGAGGTCCACAGCTCAGGTGCTGTCGCTGATCCCAGATGCAGCCTTCCTCACACTGCTCATCCCTTTTCAACTTCAAATCTGTGAACAAATAAAGTGTGTGGTGATCGTGTCCTTGCTCATGAAATAATATGAGGATAGATAGTAAGGTTTGAGTTGACAGAGCTCATAACACAATGACAAAATTGTATAACAGCTACGACATGTTTTCCTTTCTTTTTTCTTTCTATGCCAGTTCTAAGTAAAACAACTATATTGGAAAGAGCTCAGAAATTAATTCAATTTTTGGAGCATGGCTGCGACAGCAAATGGTACAAAACGGATGAGGCGACGTCCAAAACACTTGCACTATACTACAGCCAGAAATTAAACCAGCCACCCCTATTACTTTCTACTGAAATCAATGTGATAGAAGCAGCAAGACGTATCGTCACGATCGTTCTGAAGCTGTGAGCTCAAGGGTAACGGTGGAGTAGCTTCAGATTTTAGCAAAACGTATCACTACTTGCAGGAACACTGAAACTTAACAGACCTCCTCCATCATACCTGTGCTCAGCATGCAGCTTCACCATCATCCATCAACAAATCCTTTACCGTGCGACTGTTCTTCCCCTCACGTGGCCTTGACATAGCATGGCTGCAAGGTGCTTTCAGAAATGCATACTTCATAGAAATTGGTTTCACGATGATGTCTGATCTTAACATTTGGGTATTCCATAATCCACTGCTGACTAATGTTGGTGGTGGGTGAAATGTACACGCGCTATTTTCTTGTAACGGCGCAGAGGTACTGATTAATATATCTGCAACCATGTCCTGTGGTATTAAGCAAAACTGTTGCTCAGTCGAGCCAATTATTAGGTATACCTTGTGCGAGCCAATCCATAACGGCTCTGTTTTGCATATTAAGTGGAAAATCGAATCTATCAGAATGCATATTCTATGGAACTATGCAAATGGGACAACTGGAGCAGTTATAATTGCTCAGTGTGTGTTAGGAATGAGAATGGCTTTTTTCATATGAGCTAAGGACATATTAAGTTAATGACACCATTCTGCTAAATGGCAGACAGATGGAAAGTTCACAGAGACAAATAGCTGTCTTAGTTCTTAATCACATGTGCAATTATCTGGAATATGAAGGTGGTTTGATTGGTTCGTGGTAGCCATGTGTCATTTAAAAAGGTGTTTTTCAGTCAAATTAGTCCTCATCCTGGTGCAGGAGCGAGGTGCACAGAGAGAGAGAGATCCCGTTTTAGGACCAAAATGAAAGTGGAATACAGAACTGCAATGCAGCTGCGTTATCAACAGGGGTGGAAATGAGCCAACGTGCACCGTGACGCTGACAGGGGAAACAGAATAGCATCCCAGCTGAGACTGTGAATATCCACAGAATGTCTCCTTCAGCTCTCAACATACACCTTAATTGTATAATGCGATGACACGATTTTCTCGCCCTAAATCCTGCCGACAGCCCGCGGTGGGATGACGATGTACTGCAGACAACTGTCAATGCTGTAGAAATCTGTCAGCATGTAAATCATCAGTCAGGTGTCTGCTGACTATACAAACTACCACTGAGTTAATGATATTTGAATTCCCCCTTAACTATTAGCACGGCTTTGAAAAGAAAATATTCAAACTCTCAGTGGATTTGCAGTTTTCTTATCAAGACTTGATTCCGCTTGACAACACTTGGACTTGTCTCAGACGACTTTGAGCCTCGAGTTGGACTTGCCCCAAAAGATTTAAAAACAGCTTTGGCTGCGAGGCTTTCCACACAATGTTCTCCTCTCCTTTCTCCACGCTGACACTCTGGATGATGTACTTGAAACATCAAACAGACATCTTTACTCACTCCAGCCTCTCGACACAACATAGTGGAAATAAAAACGCCAGGTTGTCTTCCACTTGAAACGGCAGAAGATATATTTTTTATGCATTTTTCATCTACTAAGCTGACAGTTTATTAGCACTGTTTGTCTATTTTTTAGGACGCCGGTTTGATAGGTTAATTAGGAGGAGAGGAGACAGCATGCGATGTGAACTATGTGATAAATGAAATAAATATTTATTCATTTCAGGGTATTATCTGCACTCCTACGGTGATGAACTGTCTGATCAGATCATTTAGTTAAACAGCAGTTAGCACCAGTTGAATAGCAGCTAAATGAAAGCAGTATATCTTTCTATATATACCCTTTATCATCTTTATTGCCTGCACTGCTTTATCACTGGAATATTTTCAGTCTGTTTCCAAATGTTGAGTTTGAAGAGCTTCACAGAGAGCTTCAGAGACAACATCCTTCACTACACAAAGGGCTTCTGCAGAACTGTACTTCTTTAACCTTCTCCTCCATCAGTGAGACTTTGCAATTAGAAACGTCTCCAAAAATGCAAATGAAACACAGCGCAGAACACAGAGAACCTGTACTTCAGGATAATTCATGTATTCAGGGCACATTTTAGGGGACATTTTTTTTTTCCCCTCAGTGAGCAGTGTGACTTCCCTTTCTAAATAAAGGTTACATAAAGGAAGGAGGATTTAAATGTAAAGTATCAAAACAGAGCAGTGTAGAAGTGTGGACTGTACATAGTCACATATCAAACAACAGTATCAAAAGTCTGCCTCTCACTGCAGCACAGCTGTTGTATAAACAGAGCCAGAGCATATTTACCCTTCAGCTAAAGGTGTCTCTTGAGCCGATATGTTTGTATATCTGAACATCCTTCACAGGCTGCCTGGAGGGGGCTCACGCCTGAACTTTAAGCTTTTTACTTCACAGTAGGGGAGAGAAAGCAACTGGTATCAGAGGTCATCTGGAACATTTCCTCTTCTCGCAGGACAAGCACGCAGCAATGTGCTCATACATGATCACACTCGTATGCACCAGCAGCAACACACAGGTGCACAACAACGTCGCCCGGGGGGGACTGCAACTGTGCAGGAAAAATCCTTTCTGTTTTTTTTTTTTTTTTTTTTTAAATACGTTTGAAGAAGAGGTTGAAAGTGATGGAGGACCGTTTATGGATTATTTCCCAGTGCAGACCGTGAGGTGGGAGAAGGAGGGGAGACGATGAAGGAGAAAATGTGATGCTGGTTGCAGAAGGAGGGGGATGTGCAGAGAGAGAGGGAGGGAGAGGGAGACATGGAGAGAGTGAGAAAGACAGACACAGGAGAGAGAACACCACCAAATGTTAAGTAGCAGTTGAAGTGGAAGAATTCCAGTTTGGATTCAAGCTCCTTGGCTAATGAGGATCATTAACGTGGCCTGCCCAGCTCCTCTAAACGCAAGGGAGGACTGGAAGATGGGGGATAAAAATAAAACCTCTCAAGCATATCCCCACAAGATTCATAAGGCGGGCACTTGTAAAAAAAAAAAAAAAAAAGATATAGCGCATGCTGGCTGCAGAGCTTCGTAATGAAAACACGACGTGGAAAGAGAGATACGCAACAAGAACACTCGGCTGAACTCTGAACTCGATGGATCCTATTTGAAGCCCAGTGGCAAAAGAAGCAATTTATATGCCCACGATTTCACAGATTGAAAATAAAGACGGAGGTGAATATGTCTCCACAGCGCTCTATGATATAATACAAATCGGAGGCTTATCAGTTCAACTGTGTCGTCCCATGTGGGAAATTTGCCTTACAGGTAGGAGACGGAAAGGAGAAGAAAAAGATTTCCTCTCCACTCCAGTCTAAAGCTCTGCTATCTTACGCACATTATTTCAAGTGGGCAGTTCACATTTCTCCCCACATTTTATGATCCTATCAGCTTTGTCATTTTTTTTCCTCCCCACCTCTTCTCACTTGCTGTTTAACACACAGTAAAACAAAAATTCTCACAAGGCTTAAAAAACCAATTCCAGCTCCTGTCCTGCTGCTGGACACTTTCAGCACTTTCAACCATCTTTACAGCACAATTAATGAAGTGGGCATCAAAATAGTTTGAAAATATATATAAATGTCCTTGGTCAGTGTTTCAGGGAGCTGCTTTCTTGGACATCCTGCCATCGATTCCAGTTTTCCTCCCCCTCAGCACTGTCACCGTACACCGTTCAGGAGCTGCATATGTGAAATTTACAACATCTCGCTGGATCAGGCATTCCCCATCAGCAAATACTGCAAACTTGCTGTTCCATCAGCCTTTCTGTCTGTTTTATTTATTTATTTTTTGTGAGAAGAGACTCGCTCACACACTATGCTGTTTGAGACCCAAGGCAGTCACAGACAAGTGTCTTGATAAGATCAGCATAATTGGCACATTCATCTGTCCTCTGTTAATAAAGTGCTTTGTGGTTGAGAGATCAACAGTGAAGAGATGTGACGCTCGCTGTTGCTATTGTCTCCAGTGTTTGCTCAAACAGCCTCAGTCTTTGTGAGCACACAGCAACAAAAAAAATGTAAAAAAAACAAAAAAAAATCCTAAATAGGGCTGAAGCAAATCAATTAAATCTAATAATAAACAGAGCAAACGAAATGAATGGCAGCTTGTAATTATGGTGAAGTAGTGTGACAGAGGCGTGCTAGCAAACCAGTTTTCTATATCGTCCATCAGGTTTTTGATTTCAGGGTGGAAAACTAGAATCTGGGGATATTTGAATTAATATGTATGTATGTAGATCAAATTAATGCCATCAAAAATATTGGTGATGGTAACAAATCTTCAGCTTTTTATTTTATTTTCAGCGTCTCCATCAGTTAAAAATGACAAAAACCACTAGTGATGAGATCACATCAGCTGTCGCTAATTAACCTTAAATCCATGAGTCATCACATCAAAACTTTTTGAATGTGTGAGCTCTATGCAAGCTGCTGTCTGTATTCTAGCAAACAGTGTTAATGTGGTAAAGGAAACCCCCACTGTACAACCACAGGGAGTCTAATTTGGATCAGACTTAATATTAAATTACTCTGATCTGCATCAGGGCCAAAAAAAAAAAAAAAAATGGATTTGAACAATTTCCATTACAGTCATCATGGTAACTCCCCTTGTTTTCAGGGAGCTTTGTTAAAACAGCCCATTACTCCGGCTTTTACTGGCACTTTTATTTTGATTAGCCACAAGGGTACGCCAGTCAAACACAGCCTAACCAGGAAAAGTGTGTCCCTGGATACTGTGGGCAAGATGGCCAGCTTAAGAGCACATGTCATCATGTATGAAGAGCAGCTCTGGCTTTAAGGACGCATCATCCGACCAACAGTGGAGAGCGGGAGCGATAACATAAATAAAATCCGAGGCCGACGGGAATGCAGAAAACACTGATAAATATTGTGATGACACGGTGATGCGCAGGATAATTGTGGCATGAAAATTTGATTCACATTCATTTCCCGTACGTCCCTATACTGATTATTTTAGGCTAGGCGTAATCTCATGGTAAGTGAAGGAGAGAAGATGAGCAGCAGAGAGCAGCAATGTAACATGGGGGGGAAAGAAAGAAAGAAAGAAAGAAAGAAAGAAAGAAAGAAAGTTAAAAATTCCCACATTTGTTCAGACAAATGGTGTCTCAGCCTTCAAAGCATAAATCAGAGCAGCCTGCTCCGGATTCATCACACAGACTGAGATGATAGTGCAGGAGGCCACTGAGGTGACGCTTGAAAGGATGAACCACGGGTGAAAGGACAGGAGAATGTATTATTTCCACACAAACCTCTCTTCAGCTTTTCAACACTGTAAGTGTGTGTACAAGTGAGAATAAACAAAGTATGTGTACAATAGAAGCACCAATCTAACCACCAAACAAAGAAGTGTACTTGTGTGATGGATGTAAGTGTTTGAACTGCAACTGAAAGAAACAGTTAAAGATCCCCCGTCCCCGCTGTGCAGTTTCTCTTTCTGCTACTGTGTTTAAATGTGTGCAGTATCTGATGGATGATGCAGTCGATAATGAGAACTGGATATGTCTTCCTAACGATAAGTAATGACGGTAGCTTAGCTAACACAATTAACACCGGCGCAGAGGAAAATAAAAAATCCCCCGGAATGAAGTATTATGTAAATTATTAATTACCGCGCGTACGATTGCAATCTTGCTCAGCTGCCCATTGGCACTCAAATAAATGTGAATGACTTGGAAACAAGAGGAAGGAAAATTGTGAAGATAATCCTGACACAGAATGAATGTGCGAAATGTTTTTTTTTTTTTACAAATACCACCTGCTCTTTAAGCAATTTATAGAAACAATTTGCATTTGCAATTTAACCACTAAACACAGCCTCTTATCCAAATTGACTCTCGACAAAAGCAAACAGGAATGTGGGATCGCTCAGAAACCATTTGTGTAATGTTGCATTTGTTTCAGTCAGTGTGCTGGCAACACATTACTTTTCCATATACTGTTGTAAAGGTAATGCATGTCCCGGTAAAATCTTTCAAATCTACACCCGGTTTTTGTTTTTCCTTCCCCGTTATGCTGATGGTGAAACTCTAATGCTGGAGCCACAGTGTAGTAATCACTTTTCAATTTGAATTTCAATTACGTGATTACTGTACACGCTCAGTCTACATTCGATGCATGTTTTATGAGGAGCAGCTTCCACAGATGTAGTTTGATCCTTGTGTTTCAGAATATGTATATGACAGAGACAGAGAGAGAGTAATGGACACATAAAGAGCCAGCGAGAGGTAAAAACAAAGACAGAATGAATCCAGGAAGAGAAAGAGGAGGCGAGGGAGAGGGTGATCTCTCAGATTTGGTGTCTCAGCGTAATGACACTGGACCCACATGGGAGAGAAGGAAAGCAAAGCTCTGTGCGCGAAATGATGAATCCAAAGACCGATAACCTCCAGCCTCCCTATTCGCAGCCTACACACAAGTCAGGAAAAAAAATTAACTGCTCAGCTTCTGTGTTTACAAGAGAACTGAAATGGTAGTTTTCCTTCTACTTGTGTTTTTCTTTTCACTACATCTGCCTTTTTCCTGTCACCCCGTCACTTCCTCTCTCTCATCATACACCACCACCGCCTTCAATTTTGTGCCATTACCTAACTGAACCAAATCCCCCCCCCCCCCCCC
>OOFC01032967.1:0-25912 GCA_900323345.1 Pseudochromis fuscus | reverse complement strand
AAGGAGATGAAAGTAATTCATAAATTAGTTGCCTGCCATAAAACTATATTATTCACACTTTTTTTTGTTCCACAGCAGAGGCACAAACTGTTTGTTAGTACAAAATTATAGACTAGATTTAGCCTATTTAGCCTCCGAGACCCTGTTTACACTTGATTTCAAGATGAGGTAATCGGATCACAAGTGGACAGCGCTAAATACAAGTGTGAACGACCACCAAGAGGTTTTGAGATCCGATCACTCAGACCACATGTGGAGATGGTCTGGGAAGTGTTTGACCACATATCTTTTGTAGTGTAAACGTTGATGTGTCTGTGAGAAGGACACAACAGGAAGTACATCAAGACCATGCAGTGACAAAAGCCACTGCTTTTTTTTTTGCATTTTGTCTGCTTTGTCTCGCCCTGGGCTCTTTTGCAAGTCATAAATAATTTTGTCCCATCACCTGAAACAGTTGGGATTGCCCGTTCATGTGCAATAGTTCTTTAAATTGGCCTTTTCCTCTCTTTTGGCTAACCTCGTTAACTGCTTATGTGTAGTGACATCTGAACACAAGTGGTCAGCAGGATGGTTTGAAAACACGTTAAAAACAAGTATAAATATGTGTCTCGGCTGTCCACTTGTGATCTGATTGCCCAGAATGCATTTTAAAACCAAGTGTAAACAGGGTCTGAGACAAACAATATGTCCCACTAAGTGCCACCATCCACCCAATGCACAGCCTGAAACCCCCAATTTCCTCGTCCAAATTGTGAATGTGTGGTTCACTGAGCCTTCTCGTAAACCATGTGCGGCGAGTCGGCCAACCCCGCTGCAGCATCAGCATGAAGAGGCTTCTGCTGGCTTTCACTAGCCTTAGGTTGGCATTCAAGGGAAAGGCAGAGAGACAGAGAAAAGAGAAAAAAGAGATGCTAATCGTCTGATCTGTGGAGAACAAGGCTTGAGAGAGACAGAGACAGCAGACAAAGAGATGTACACAGAAAGATGTCTCTGCCTCTGCCAATGCCAGTTTTTGGAGTCAGAATGAAATTCAGAAATAGGATAATGATCTCTGCTTGTAGTCAGACTGCCTGCCTCTACATCTAAGGGGACTACAATTATCTCTGCCACTACCTGCCTCATAAGCCTGGCAGTGAAATGAAAAACTGGACTGCCTAGAAAAAAAAAAACAACTGATAATATATTTTTCAACACAGATTGTCAAGTTCTTTGACTAGTATAGGGATGGATGTGACATTCGTTCCCATGTGGGTTTAAAGCACTTATTGAATTTTGACACAGTCTCAGGGGAATGTTGTCAGTGTGTGTGAGCATATGCGCCGCGTTGGTGTTTTGTGAAGCTTATCCAGTTTTAAAGAAACTAGATGAAAAACCATGAACTGTATGATGTCTGGACTAGTAAACTGATGAAATGACATGTTGGAAACAGGAAGTGCTGCAACTGCACTTTGTTACTGACTGTGTTACAATATAATGTGAATTTGGACAGCCAATATACAATTATCATCATAATAGTAGTTATTTAATTATGTATATTTTTGTAAAAACACCATAAACTACATATAGAATTACCGTATTTTCCGGACTATAAGCCGCTACTTTTTTCCGACGCTTTGAACTTAAACACCGGTGTGGCTCATGGATCGGTGGCATGAAGCTCATTGGCTATTTACAAGCTAGCAAGCTCCGTGCCGCCAATACATTTAGCTTCGTCACATCAGACCCGGTCAGAGTGGACCACATGAAACTGTTCAAATAGTGGCTTATAGACAGGTGTGCTCAATAGTCTGGAAAATACGGTATATATAGAATGGGGCAAAGTTAACAATGACATCATCCATTGGCTTGAAGCCAGGACTTTGGAATGTGGCCATGTTGGTTTTGGTAGCTGGAAGTGACCATATTTGGATATGAAGGGAGGAGCGAGAAGGCAGATGAGGATCCTACCCAATGTGTGTGAGACTAGAGTTCACCGGTGAACCTCCAAAACGCCTGTAAATCATTGAAGACCACACCTGGCAATCAAACTAACCTAGCCCCTAAGTCTTCCTCTTTTGGAGGCCTAGTATCTACTGAATAGTATAACAGCATCTAGTGGCCATTGGTGGTATTGCACTTTTTTTTTTCACTTCTGTATTGGCTTTATTTTTGACACTGGCTTGCTTTGTCCATCTCTATATACAGTCTATGAAAAAGACCTATGTTCATTGCTGTTTCCTTACTTGTCCTGAAGAAGAACTTATCAATAATTCTAATCAATAATTAACCATTAGGAATTCACATTGACGCAAGTATTACAAACCATTCAAATTTTCTGGCAAGTTGCATATGCAGCTTTATCCTTGACTTTACCTCATGAAGTCCCGAGGTGACATCTACTAAACTTCCTGGTGCCTTTACATGACTGTGTGAGTTTATGTCACCAGTCTTTGAGTCAAAAGTTTGGAAACCATGGCGACATAGCTGCCAGATTGAGTTCTTTGAAACAAAGACATGCTTTTACACTTCAAGAAAGTGATGAAATGATATTAAATATGCATGTTTCAAGAAATTATCCAATGAAAAGAATGTGTTGTCAAACCGATGGAGAGTACACACACTCACTGCAGGTGTCATCTGTCTTGCTTCATTATTTGTGCCTTAGAAGCTTCTGTCTGTAATTTGAAAGTGTGAAATGTGTGTAACTCAGTGTTAAATATGGTTTTTGTTGTCATTGGAAAGTCATTGTGTTTAGCCAGACTTTTGACGGGTGCTGTATGTAACATTATGTATCTTCCGGAAATGTGTTCAATGAGGTCTGTTCAGTCTGTCTTGTATCCCCCATTATTTCCCTTAAAGAAGAACTGGATCTGGGATCTTATGGGTAATGTATACTACATCATAACAATACATGAACAATCGAATTATAACAATGAGCGACTTATAAACTGTATGAAGTTCAGCTTCCTCTTGGTAAAACCTCAGTTGTGGTAAATTTGCAAACTGATGCAGAACCAACTTCTACCTCAAAAGCAAAACCAAATTATCTCCCCTGTTCTTTCCTTGGCCTGTGCTTTTTTTAATGAAGATGAAACTCAATTTGCACTGGGCTCCCAAATCATACTTTAATTAGTTTTTATTCTTTCTTGCAGGGTGGATAAAAAAAATAAAAAATGGGTGTGGTGTTTGGTGTTTGTCCCTAACCAAACCTCCAATCCCCGGCTCGTTTCTAAAGCAGCCGCAGTCAGACAAAATGCCACATTAGTATTCAGACGACATCAGATCTCTGGGCATAAACAACTCACTGGACAAACCCTGACAAGCACACACACACACACATAAATAACTACTCATGTATGAGGATCAGGAGACATGCTTGAATTATCACATTGCAGTGGGAAAATATGCACCATGGGATTGGTTAAAAACCTTTTTTTTTATCTTCTCTATTGGAGAATAACTGTTTTCTCATTATATGCTACATATTCTGCTGTGCTGTAGATTACTATTGCAAGTTCATAATGCATAGTGGGTACTGCAGCGAGACAAAGCTAATTATTAGGAGTCCGGAGATATAATACTGACACATCAGTAAAGCAATAGTTTTCTGCTATAAAGTGCTTTGCGCTAGAGTTTTAAACTCTTCTCATCTCATTTTCGTAGTGTTTGGGCGAGGTGTTGATACATCCCATTAGTTTGTCCATTGCTGCTCCTTCCCCTCGTTCGCTTGCTAGCGTCTTCAAACCCTCACTGATTCCAAATGATATGCTGATGGAAAGCCAGCGTACTGTGACGTGTCAGCATATTTACAGATAAAGCCTCGGTCCGTGTTTTAATAAATTCTCTAATAGTCCAGAGCACTTTAGGCCGAGTACTTGAAACACAATGTCGTAACTCTGAATTCCCTCCTCTTGAAAGGCTGAATGGGAAGGTCCTTTGGAAATTTAGTGCAATGTGGAAGATGTAGCTAAAATAAAGTGAGTCATAAATAGTTGTGAATATTAGGTATTGCATCTCTGAATTGGTACAGGTCCCATTAAGGGAAAAAAAAAACAGCACAAAGCCACTTAAGGTAGATGAATGAAAGCCGCGTAAGTCTTTTACCGAGATCCGCACATCCCAATCTGAGCTCCTACGATGAATCACTTTCACAGACTTCATGAACTTGAAAAGAGCAACTCATTGGATTATTATAAAGGAAGCGAACGCAGCGTAACAACATACATTATTTAAACTGAATTATACCCGAGTTCCCCTCCGAAAAAACTGGCAAGTCATTCAATAAAGCCTTTAAAAATTTGCATTTACATTGGAAGGCAATGCAGTTTCTAAGACTCACAAAGTAGGAATTAGTGGGGGTTTTGTCTTTTCGCACTAAACTGTAACAGGAAATCCCCCCTCTTTAATATACAGTACACACAACTGGAAGGTAATGTAGTACGCAAAATCAAATAGCTGCAATGCATCAAGAGAGAATGTGAGAGGGGAGGGGGCGAGAGGGAAGGTGGTGATTTCTATTCAGCACTTTCTAAAAGCAAAGTTTCATTGTTTAATGCACATCAGATGAATTCAGTGCATTGCAAAACACACAAGTTGAACTCAACAACTCAGCTGGTGTGCAAATGAAAAACGATATACCGTATTTTCCGGACTATTGAGCGCACCTATCTATAAGCAGCTGGTGAATTTATTTGATAAGCCGACAAGTGGCGCTTCCGTACACTACCGTAATGTCGGTAATATGTACAGAACATTGCACATTACGGCATGACTCCACTCCCCTGTATTTCTGCTATAATGTATGTAATATATACGAATCGCTCCACCTGTCAGCTTTCAGAATCAGCTGGAATCACGTTGCTAGCACAAATGGCCGAGGAATTACGGTAAGTTGGTTTATGCTAGCCACTGTATCGCTGGTGATACGCTCAGTGTCAGAGGGTTAACATGTGTCTTGGGTGATCAGATCACAAGTGAATTGCCGGAGACACATATTGTATTATATCCAGACTATTGAGTGCACCTGTCCAAAGCCGCTATTGAATTTATTCGAACAGTTTCATGTGGTCCACTCTGACCGGGTCTGATGTGACGACACTAAATGTATCGGCGGCACGGAGTTTGCTAGCTTGTAAAAAGCTAACGAGCTTCGTGCCGCCGATACATGAGCCACACCGGTGTTTAAGTTCAAAGCGTCGGAAAAAAGTAGCGGCTTATAGTCCGGAAAATACGGTAATTGCTGGTTTGCTTGTGTGCATGTGAATATTCACACATACCTAACTGCATGGTATAATCAAGATGGGGCTGTTGCTGTGGCAGCTGGGGGGAGTGAGAATAAAGTAACAGGAAGTATAGAAAAATGTGGACTTACCAACTTGAGATGAGTCACCTGTAAGAAGAAAGAAAAGAAAAGATGGATCAGTTTAAAGAGCACAAAGCAAAATGTCACTTTTGTATACCTGCTCTTCACAATATAGAAATCAGACTCAACAGCAGAGGAGGGGGAAAAGAAAAAGTCAGACAATAATTAGCATTAGACGTCTGTGAGTTCACTGCTCCACACATGAGCCTCAACAGCAAGCTGCTAATTGAGATGGTGGAAGAAAACAACGTCTTCAGAAAGGCGGCGTTCATATTTTCTTTATGAAAGAAGTCGTAAAGGTCATTCAGGCATCAGCAAACTTCTTGACATTCACTTTTCCTCTCTCTCCTCTGTAAATAACCCATCCTTGGACTACTACTGTGGATAAATAAATAACTACATGAATAAAAAATCTCCCTCGCTGCATTTACCATGTATTTGTGACTTGCAAAACAACAGATTATCCAATTAAGCATTATTTTTATTGAACAAAAGAAACCTAGCCAAAAGGAATAATAACAATGAAAAAAATAACTCAAGGCAAAACAAAAAAAGAGAGAAGCAACCAATTATATAAAACACAGGAATTCAACAATCCAGCAGCAGAAAGGCATTACTTTTAATAAACAGTAATGTGGGTCCGGCTTCACTGAGTCTGCTGCTGCCACAGTTCATGTCAGAGTTTCAGTCAAAGTCAGAGGAAACAGGAAAGAGAGACAGGACCACCCAATCAGCACACTGCTTTTGGATTCACTCCAATGTCCAATACATGACTCAGAAAGAAAAAAAAAAATGCATATTTCCCATCTGAAGTATTGATCCATACTGTAGGGTCAAATTCCCAATTAAAGACTGGAGGTGCTCTGTTGGCTGGCAGGTGATATTAAAGTATACAAATTATACAGTCGGTGTTAAGATCAATTCAGGAGGGAGGGCACGTCCAATTAACTTGTGGAGAGAAGAAGTTTTTCTTTTTTTTTTCAGAAAGTTGAGGTGGAGAATTTTTTGCACTAGTGGCAAAATTTGGACACATTAAAACACTGGTCACGGATTGAAGCGTTTTCTTGTTAGTGATCTGTAGAATATTACAGCTGTTAAATATTTTATTAAGACGTTGTTTAGAGTCATATTTTGGAAATAAAATGCACACAGCAGTTTCTATACATTTTATATACATTCACCTTGGCATGTTTCCTACTTTATTTACCGTATTTTCTGGACTATAAGCCGCTACTTTTTTCCGACGCTTTGAACTTAAACACTGGTGTTTCTCATGTATCGGCGGCACGAAGCTTGTTGGCTTTTTACAAGTTAGCCAACTCCGTGCTGTCGATATATTTAGCATCGTCACATCAGACCCGGTCAGAGCAGACCACATGAAACTGTTCGAATAAATTCAATAGCGGCTTATAGACAATTGTGCTCAATAGTTCGGAAAATATGGTACCTTAAATGCAACTGATTCACCAATTGGTGTTATGAAGAAATTCGTCCTTAAACTTCACTCATGCAATTCTTGCCAAGATGTCGCGGATCTTACATTCATCATGTTTTGTTATTACACGCTCAACAGCACATTTAACTGCTGCTATATTTGTAACAAATTACTGGTTATTGCATTTCTATTTCACAATACCACAGTTGTTTAATATTCTAAGATCTAAACTGTGATATTTTTGGTTATCATTTTAATTATCTTAAATACTCGAAAATACAAAAAGGAAATGAAAGTCAGATCACTAATAATGGCCAGACTGCATTAAAAAAAATAATAACTCAGTGAAACAGATGTGAAATATTAGTTTTGATTCTTTGATGTTAATAAGTTTAGGAACGGTTCAGTTATGATACAAGCAGATGATTATTTCAGCACAAAAGTTACACATTTGTTGCTTTATGTTTCACAATTTCAAAAAAAGACACACTACAATAGGGTGTACCTGCAAATGTTTCACAATAAAAGCCCGATTAAGAAATAAAAGTCCACTGAAGTGCTTGTAGTGGACTTTTATTAGGAAAGTTAATGTTCTGACTCACTCTTGATTGTAGTGTGAAAATTCAAAACATGCTTTGTTCAGAAAACTATTTTCAAAATCAAATAAGGTTTTTGTGATAGAATTGTGATCTTACTTCAATTGTTGTTTAAAGTAACGGTATAGTGTGTGTGAAACAACTTGAACAAAAAAAAAGAAAGAAAGAAAGAAAAAAAAGTTTTGTGGCCTGGACAGAGACCTTTACTTTAAAGACAATTGGTGCTTTAAGCTTGATAATTTTCTTAAAAACATGCAAGGATAAAGTCTGTGAGTTTATGCACAGCATCAGCAGAGGATGGTTTACACCTCAGCCCATTGAGCAGCTGGTTAGACTTCCCTTATATCAGTGCCAGCTAGAAACAAAGTGGCCTAGGATAGGCTGTCACCCATAGCGACCATGAGATGGCCAGCATGCTATGTCTGTGTTGGGGGGGACAAAAAAAGAGGCCTCTTCAATCCCAACACATGCAGCAGAGTAGCAACCCCAGCCAGGACAGATGGAGCATGGGGGACACTTCGCCTTCCAGTGCCGGCCTTGTTCTCGATCTGAGGTCCAGGCACGAGAGCTGAGGCAGAGCTTAAACGTCCACAGTGAGTGGATGAAGGCGACGGCGGGAAAAGGTGCCAGAGGAGCCAACACAATCAATACGCCTCAGTCTCCCAGGCCTTGTTTGTTAATATCCTGGATTGTGACAGGGGTATCTCCTGCTCCCGAGTGGTATCGGCTGCCCTGCTTGCTCTGACATCGACAAACACGCTCTCGTGCGCGCAGGTATAACCAATGACAGGAACAACCAGGGAGTGAGTGTGTGAGAGAGACAAGATAGTGGGACGGAGCAAATGAAGAGATAGTTGGTCAAACACAGCTCATCTATCATGCCTTTCTCCTCCTCCCAGGCCACCACTGGAAAAATAAAAGTGCACAAAGTGGCATACGTGCTCCTGTGTAATATCACGTCATGGCAGCAGTGGACAAATATAAAGTTATGGTGGCCATCTTCACACTGAGCTGGAGTAACCATGTTTTAGTGGGGATATATCATTCTGGAGAGCTGATAGGACCTCAGGAGCAGAGCCATAAAGTCTCTAGTGACCCCTGTAGTATAGTAAATAACCCCAGCTGGACGCCAGCAACAGTATGGTCCTCATGAAGGAAGGACATCAAGGCTGCAGCAACACGGCTTGGAGCTGCTGTGGCTTAGTTTTTTTCTCCTTGAACTGCATGATACCCTTCATTACACATAACAATACAGGGAACTTTTTTTGTGACCGTAGTGCCATCAGAGGAAAAAAGAAAGCTGGAAAATGACCAGTGAAAACCCACCATCCTTCCTTTCTTTCTTTTATTTTTTTATTTTCAGCCACTCGGTGTCTCAGCTGAGAAGCAGTGACCCCTTTCTGCTGTCGATTTACTTTCTGTCTCTTACCGAACTCTCTCTCAGCGCCGCTCAGCTGTCAACCCTTCTCCCCCAGAAATGTGGCGAGAGACAGCGAGATGTGTGTGTGTGTGTGTGTGTGAGACTCTCTTTGTGAGGACATCTGCCGACATGGTACAACCTCAAACCCAGTTCCTCAAGCAGGCCCCCGTCCTCACTTGTCCAAAACCGGCCCCCACAAAGACACTTGTAAAAGTACACAGATGCATTGCTGTACACACACAAAAAGACAACAACAAGGACGTGTTGAGGGCAAACCACACTCAAACCTCTCTCAGGGTAAAAAAGTAACAGAAATACAAGCGTCTGAGCAAAACAGCAGAAATCAATTTGTTTGGACTAGGGCAGGTGTCCACAGCAACGTCAGCTTTGTTGAAGAGTCCTTGAGCAGGACACTGAACCCCATGTTGCTCCTGATGTTAGCTAGCACCTCACATGCTAGCTCTGTTTCCATTGGTGTGTGTATGTATGTGTGAATAGATAAAACTCATCTTTGTGGACCTAAGCAAAGGTGCAGTCTAAAACAGTGTGGAGTGTCGTTATGTACTGTATTTTCCGGACTATTAAGCGCACCTGTCTATAAGCCGCTATTGAATTTATTCGAACAGTTTCATGTGGTCCGCTCTGACCGGGTTTGATGTGACGACGCTAAATGTATCGGCGGCACGGAGCTTGCTAGCTTGTAAAAAGCCAACGAGCTTCATGCCGCCGATACATGAGAAACACCAGTGTTTAAGTTCAAAGCGTCAAAAAAGGAGCGACTTATAGTCTGGAAAATACGGTTTATGTTTGTATTGGTTTATTAGAGGGCAAAATATTGAAATTACACGTCAGTTTTTTAGAATTATCCACAGTAGCTAGATTACTTTTATACACCTCATCACACAAAGCAACACAGTGAAAAATACTTTTTATCCCCAAACTGTGACGATATTTGCACTATTTTTACTACTGGTGGCACTTTCTATTGCTTTTCACACACGTACCATAATACTTGATATTTATTTTATGTTGTTTATTGTTAGTCCTATGTGAGTGTGTATATATTATGAGGAGCTGCTAAAATGCATTTCACTGTCTTCAAAGCAGTGACATTAAAGTTGTATTCCATACTACCTTTTATGTTCAAATGTATGCAAACTGCCTGTTATCTTAAGTGTTATTTTCCTTTTTCTTTTAGTTTTATTTTCCATTTTCACTGTAGGAAACTGTTGGTTTAAACTTAAAAATGATTACACTGATATTTTTGCTTGTGCCTTTTGCAGATATTGTATAAAATATTGCAGAGAGTGAGTAATAAACAGTGTTCTACAATAAGCCATGTCCTGACTAATTACAGCCAACAGACCTTTTTGCAGGCCACAGCAGAAGAAAACCCAGGTGCTACTGATAACATTAAAAACTCATTATATTTCAATGTAAACTATTTTTAGGGTCTTGGCCCTGTGCATACTCATGCACTGGAATAGCTTGCTAGGACAGATTATGGAACTAAAATATATTTGTTTCTGCTGCATCCAGCTAAAACAACTTAAGATCTGTCATGGAAATTATCTTTACAATGCATAGACTGGATATAGAAATCAACAAAGCAATCAGGTCTCAAAAGTGAAGACAAAGCAAAAGTGTAAAAAAAGTGCAATACTCCCAATGGCCACAAGATGTTAGCGCCAAAAAACTCGAGTTCAATTCAAATTCATAATTTTAGATCATTAAAAAGTTCCTGCAAGTCATTCTGATGTCATCAGCTAAAGTAAGCTCTTCTTCTCAGTGATCTGGTCCATCTGAAAATTATTTCATCATTAATTCCATATTAAGCTTCAAAAAGAGGACGATAGAGGCGTGGTTAGTTTGATTGACCTCGGGTTCAAAGGTCAGACCCTCCTCCTCTTTCCTCTATTCATATCCAAATATGGTCAATTCTGGCTCCAAAGAACCACCATGGCCATGTTCAAATACCAAAATCCAGGCTTCAAAATGTGAGTCCACGAAACAACAGGTGACATCATGTTAGCTCCGTCCATTCTAAATACAGTCTGTGATACCACGAGTCTGAAACTGAGACATCTGAACTGACTGTATTGTTATTGTTGTTTATTGTTTTTTTCTGTTTGACAAGTCAAAATCCAAAGAAAAAAGGTGTACAGAATATATAGGTGCCGATCTACCTATGAGACGCTGCCGAGGTGCCCTTGAGCAAGGCACTGCCAACCCAACTCCTTCAGGGCACCCTTCATTCTCTGGCCTCCCCATACATGTTACAGGGCCCCCATATGTATGCATGTTGCTGTGATTTGTTAGGGCCTGTATTTCAGAGTGTAAATGCATTTTGTTGTGTGTGCAATACAATGACAATAAAGGTTCTTCTTCTTCTTCTGAAACATATCTGTACAGCACATTTATCAGTTATATCACCTGCCCACACTTGGTTACAATATGAAAAATACAGTGACTCTTCTGGAGTGTAAAACAACACTGAAGAGCTTTAAAGCCACTACAGCTTTTATTTTGTAGTCTCTTTGCCTCACAGCCAACATACACCTACAAATAAATAATATCATTTATGCTTTCAGAGCTGCTGCTTCTAAAAAAAATGCTTATGAGAGGTAAAGACAGAGACAGTGGGTGTGAGGGTAACACATAAACAACACATCAGAAACCAATGAATTCAGTGGAAAACTATCTCAGCATGACTCCTGCTTGAACTGTTCCACAGTTAATATTTCATCTCCCCACCCTGCTCCTGTCTACTGACAAAAAACAGCAGCTAAAAACTCCTTCCTGGTGAGGCCTCTCACAATACAACTATAAAAGTTTGACAATACGGTGTCGGCGGTATCTACGCAGTAATACGAGTCTTCCCCTGTGGTGGGCAAAGTATGGAAATAGAAAAGATGATTGTGCATTTACTGAATCCCCAAGAGACTGTGGGCAAAAATCTATACTCATACTCTCACACGGAGGTGACGACCCAACTGCTGGAATTGCTTTGTGCTTATTTTCTACAACAGTGAGCAAACAAGGGGAAAAAATGCTGGCATTCTGCCTTGATCAGGATCTTATTACTGCTGGATTTCACCTAATAAGCTAAATGGATAGAAACAGTTTGCTACTCATACGGCTGTGATCCTTTGTGAGAAATAAAACACCCTGAAATCCCATTGAAGAGGTTCACCACAGACAGCGGCCACCTGTGCATCGGTTCATTGAAATGTCCCTCAGGTAACTATTGGACGCTAAACTACATTGTAAAACAGGTTGCTGTGCGTTTTACAGTTGGCAGCTTACAGCTGGGGCTTTAACATTAGTGTTTTTTTCATTTACAGTCATGTCAATGTAAAAAAAAAAACAAAGAAAGTGCTCATTTTACAATATTGTTACTATATTTTCATTTCACAGTAGTAAGTGTCAGTTATAATTTGGTTTAATTTTCCTCAGTCAAAACTTTAACCTGTTAACACTGAGTGTATCACCGGCGATACAGAGTAACTAGCATGAACCAAATTACCGTAATTACTTGGCCATTTGTACGAGTGACGTCAAGCTGATTGTGAAAGCCAACCAGTGGAGCATTTTGTATAGATTACATTATAACATACATTACGGCCGTAATGCAGGGAAATTAAGTCATACCATGATCGGCAGCGTTCTGTACATATTACCGGCATTGCGGTACTGTATGGAAGCTCTGCTTGTCGGCTTTCAGAATCAGATGGAAACACGTCGGAAGTGCAGATGGCTGAGGAATTACGGTGATTTGATTGACACGTCACTTTCTGTCAGCAGCTAAATGTCAGGAGTAAGAAGGTTAATGTGAACCTTAATTTTTGTTTTACCCCTAAATCCCACGATACATTTGTCCCCTAAAAGCTGCTTGTAATTGTTGAACATTTGTTAAACTACAAAACAGATCTCACAAAAATCAACTTCTTGTCATGTTTTTATTGTATATTATGTTTTAGCATTATCTGGATAACAAAAGAAATATCTTGCCTTTGTCAGTTACAGTGTAAATAAAGTACTATTCAGGTAAGGGATGGTAGTGATATAACCTAATCCTCAAAATATTACTTGACATGAATGTGGTGAAAAGAGCATGTGAAAAAAATAGTTCACTGGTGTTAAAAGATACACGACGTTAGCAAAAACAGGTGACAAAGAGACAAGCTTCATTTCACCCACAATAATAAAGTAAGTGACTCCAGATTCATTATTTCCTCATGTACCATAAATGTGTTCTGTCTGAACTTTAACACTTTCACAGCACGACAACTGTGTTTAATGTTTTAAATGCAACTCAGTCTGATTATATTCAATTACTCAATACAAAGTCAAATTGCAGAAGTAACAGTCTGTTCCCTGTTCTTTTCTTTTTTTTGGCTTGCCTATTATATGCTGTCAAATATCAGGCTGAACTATGACATCCCAAGTTGGTACTCAAGAAAAATGTGAATTGCTAATAAGCTACAGTTACTTAAGCTTTGGCAACTTTGACATGAATTAAAATGCTCATCCAGCCAAGTTGTGAAAACGTGATTTGTTAGGCTGCATCATTTAAAATGGGACTTTCTCTCAGTTACAGTCTAAAGTGGTGTGTGTACGAAACTCAGTAAACCTATTTAATTGTACTTGAAGAGTAATCATTTACTGCTTGGGCTTTGAATAAGCACGCTGTGATTAACTTTTAATCACAGCTACAGACAAAAACAAAACACTGCATTTAATTTTCTACCACCACAGTTACTTTAAAGAGGTACAAACAGGTGTCATTCACAGAAACAGGTAATTTCCTAGCACTTAGATTTCTGTTTAGATACATCAACATGAGGTCAGTACAGAAAACAGAATGGACGAACCTAATGTGATTGGTTTTTCTGAACCAGATGTGACCTTGTTTGAATATGAAGGGACGAGTGAGGAGGTGAGTCTGACTCCTGAACCTGAGGACAATGTGGATGAGATTCGACTTCAGTCAATTAATTTAACCACACCCCTTCCTGTTTTAGAAACCTAACTGGAACGCCTTGCATGAGACAGGACTACATAGTAACTGAAAGGGTGGCTGTGGCTGTGGTGGGTTCGATGCCCGGCTCCTCCTGTCCACATGTCGAAGTGTCCTTAGGCAAGACACTGAACCCTAAGTTGCTCCCAATGGTGACTAGTGCCTTACATGGCAGCTCAGTAGCCATTGGAGTGTGAATGGGTGAATGAGTTGCCTTGTAAAGCGCTTTGGGACCTAGCTAAGGTCAAGAAACTGCTATATGAATGTACTCCATTTACCATTTTACGTCATTTGAACAGGAAGGGGTGAGTAGATGTGAATTTGTGTCTACTCGTGCTGGGCGACGCAGGTTGCCGCAACAGTTGCATTGTGCAAGTTGAAAAAGTTTTAACTCAAGCAACAAATTTGTGGTTTCCCCGACGTCACTGAACAACAATGGAGGATGAGCTTATTGTCCGTCAAGAAGTTTATGGCACGACTCTAACTCTGTACTAAGAGGCAGAGCAGCTGTTCTCTGTTTCTGGGACTTCAACAACAGTTAAAAGCAGAAATACTGGCGATCTTGTTCATTGTTGATGGTGGAAGTGGTGGTCGCTGTGGTTACAGGGAGGAGTGCTCCTATTGGCTGTTACAAGTGGTGAGGCAAGAATTCACATCGCCCCCTGTCTGAGTGCTTAATATCTACTCACTAAAATGGTAAAAATGGTAAATGGAGTACATTTGTATAGTGCTTTCTTGACCTTAGCTAGGTCCCAAAGCGCTTTACAAGGCAACTCATTCACCCATTCACACACACACTCACACACCAATAGCTACCGCGCTGCCATGCAAGGCGCTAGCCACCATTGGGAGCAACCTAGGGTTCAGTGTCTTGCCTAAAGACACTTCGACATGTTGGACAGGAGGAGCCAGGGATCGAACTCACGACCTTACGATTCATAGGTGACCCGCTCTACCACCTGAGCCACGGCCGCCCACCACTGAGCTGTAGGAGGGGGGGAAGAAAAAAAAAGGACCTTCTAAGGATTCAATGACTGAAAATGACGTGTTTTGAAATGAAGTCAATTCGAGCCAGCATCTAGTGGCCACTGGTGGTATTACACTTTTTTTGCACCTCCGCATAGGCTTCACTTTTGAGACCTTCTCGCTGCGTCCATTTCTATACACAAACATGAGTTTTGCATGTGGAAATGCATATGGCAGCGCTAGCAATAACAACCATTTCCAAATAACATTAGATTCTCACAATGGGAAAACACCCTGCTGAAGCAGTGAAAGCAATGAATCTCTTCAGCAGTTATGCATTTTACTCAAATACAATGAATAACAATGAAGTGTGAGAACAATATACTGACTTTCAAAGCTGTGCAGTTATAACAGAATAACCCTGTCTCTGAATACATTTCTGAACCTTTGCCTCTTCATTTCTATTTTGCTGCTTCTCTTCAAGGTCGAGAAAGTCATGTTTGAAGACCCAGCTTAGTAATTAGCAGCAAAACATAATTCACCCCACGGAGGGTCAGTTGTTTTAAAGGTTAGGAAAAAAGGCCATGCATGCAACTTAGTTAATATGCACAACCTACAAATTGAGCACATTTTAGTAAAAACATGAATCCAAACTAAAAATCTCAACATCTCCATGTTGAGATGAGAGGTTGGGGTCATTGTCTACATGAGATGGGATAAACCACTGATCTTGGACTTTACTCTATTGGTAACACAAAAGCGATCTGACTTTTTCTGGCTCTAAATTCATGGTCAATCCAGTCACCTAAGATGACCTGAAAAAATGTGAGTGTGCAACATGAGGTCCTGTGTGTGATTAAAGAGCAAAGCATTATGATGACAGCCCAGCTCCCATAGGAGACCAGAGCAGCCAAACCCCCGAGGCACCACACAGGAATCCTCTGCCACCGTCCCCTGATTCAAGCCAAAACCTCTTTCATGCAGTGAGTGGATGCGGGAAATCCCAAAAATATCTCAAAAAGTGATAAAAACCAACATTTTTCATTAATTAAAACACACTTTATAGTTTGAATTTTGCCTAAAATTGCATTTTTTTTCCTTTTGAATGTTTAATCAAGGATTTTTACACATTTAAAGTGCTGGAAAATATTATATAATTATAATTAAATAATTGATATCCTATAAAACATACAAGTGTAGAGTAGAAAACAACATGATGGAAAAACCCCCGATTTTGCACAAATGGGACACAACTCAAAGCTGCAACAAAATGTTGATGGTTCACAGATCAAATCCCAGATGAGAAAACATCTTTACAGCTGTGTAAATGGGGTTTGGGAACAAATTTGTTCATACTAACAGTTGGTGAATGAGGCTCAATAAAGCTGACAAACACTAATTTCATGATTTTGTTGCAAAAACTTCCAGAACAAATTTTGTCCAACTAACAAAAATACAGTATTTACTAATGTAAACAACAAAAAAGGAAGTATTTGTAAATATTTTAAAAAATATATGAAATAAAGTACATTTTCTTTTTTTTTTTTAATTGAAAGTTTTAGGATCCAGTTCCAGGTTTTTATAATATTTTACATTTAAAGAAATTTATTTCTAAAATCCTTTCACACATTTAAAAAGTACTGGAATAAATGTGTGAAATTCTGTGAAAAAAAAAGTTACAATAACAATATACTGACAATACTGACAATAACATTGTGGTCTTGGGTCAAGCTAAGTTATTAAATTTAAAATTAAATTAAATTATCAAGTTTGGTAAACTTTGCAAAAATGATGCATGTCAAGGTCAAAGGTTAGGGATGTTGTCGTGGTTATGATTTCATTTTATTTTTTTAATCTAGCTTTTTCAGTTAAACCAACAAAACAAACTTTAAAGCGTGAGCGATGAATAAATGAGTTACGAGATTCAAGAGGCAGCAACATATGGCTGACAGATTTGTGGCTGACCTCCCATTAACATGCTCTGTACTCGTATTGACTGGCTCTTTCAATGCGAGGCTATAGTCAGAGTCCAGCACCCTCCCACCCTGACCGGCTTTTCTAATTGTGAGAGGCATGCACCTTGTTAACCACACCACCGGCAAACAGGGGAACACCCACAGGAAGCTACTTTCAGATTTGTATTTTATGCATTTACTAAAACAGTTTCCTTTACCCTGTTCCCCTTTTTATTTTTAGACTTTAGATTGATTGATTTGTTTATTTGAGTGTCTGACATCCTGTGGCGCCCAGCCCATATGGTGCTTATAAAATATTAGACAGCAGCAATGACCAGAATGACAGAATGAAAATCACAATACACACATCTGCTCCTCAGAAACACCTTTATATCTTCTATTAAAGTAGTGTTTAAGCTTCTGATTGTATCCCTGGGTCACTGCTGGACTCCTGATGGGTTATCTGAGGTGCTGTAGGTGCTGCTGCTGCCATCACTCCAAGAGAAAGGTGAAAATAAGAAGGAAATGGAGGCTGTTATTCAGCTCAGCAGACGTTTGGAAATAGCTAATTCTTCAGGGGATTTTTTTCATCTTAGGGTACTCTGATACAAATTAAAAGATGTGGCCATCATCTATAGCAATTACAACATTATTAGAAACAGAGACTGTGATGCTGACAAAGCTAACAAAGTGCCAACCAGTCCATCAGCACAGGGATAATGACTGATTTTGTTTTGAAGCTTAAAAGACCAATTGTAAGAATAGAAATTACCTATGGACTTAGGACTACAGTGGTGTTAAAAAGACAGGTTGATTTTCTCGACCCGAGTTTCCGCTCTTTGTAGAGTCAATCAGTGACCCATCAATACCCCTAAGTTGTCTTTTCTTGTCTTGTCTTGCTGCCAGAATTTAAAAAAAAAAATTGAATCACAATTACTTTTTATTCATTTCTCTCTTTTTTTTCAGTCTGGCTGCATCCAGAGGAGCCAGGAAAAGAAATCTCGGTCGCAAGGTTACAATGACACACTTGAGCGATTGGGCTGGTTTGATAGGTATAGAGTGGTTTTCTGAGGAACCATTGGTCCTTTGAAGCCTCAGTGGCCAGCAGGCTTGAGTGGCTCTCTCAGCAGAAAACAAGAATGATGGTAGCCCCCCCATCTGGAAAACAAAGACATCCAAGTGGTTTTAAGTGTAGAAAACTGGATTTCAGTAGGAAAAACAACCATCAATTTCAAGAGCGCATTGTTACCCATTATGGTGACCTGTGGGCATAGACTATTTATAGAAATGGATGGGGGCTCACAAACGAGGCCACTGCTTAAGTTCAATACCACTGATGGCCACCACTGATCCAAATGTGGTCACTTTGGGCTTAGGAAAACCAACATGGTCAAACGGCAAATCCCTAGCTTCAAAATACCCTCAAACCAACAGGTGATGTCGCAATAGCTTCATCCATTCTTTATACAGTGTATATCAGGGGTTCTGCAGGTTTCAACAAGTCAAATTTAAGACTTTTTTTTAAGACCATAGTGAATACAATTGAAGATTTTTATCCATTATCCATTTCACATCCATATTGGCAAAAAAAGTACAAAATACATTAAGGTAAATCGGAGGTACGGAATTACCGTATTTTCCAGACTATAAGCCGCTACTTCTTTCCGACACTTTGAACCTTGGTGTGGCTCATGTATCGGTGGCACGAAGCTCGTTGGCTTTTTACAAGCTAGCAAGCTCCGTGCCGCCGATACATTTTGCCTTGTCACATCAAACCCGGTCAGAGTGGACCACATGTAACTGTTCGAATAAATTCAATAGCGGCTTATAGACAGGTGCGCTCAATAGTCCGGAAAATGCGGAATGGGACTCCAATGCCTTAATGTCCAATGTTGCAAGTTTCAAAGTTTTCTTGAAGAAAACCAGCTTCAACGATGCATTAAATTGTTCGTTCTGGAGCCACAAACCATTGAACTTGCACTTACCTATCTTATACAAATATTTCGGCTTTGTTTTCTTAAAACCCTTTAAAACCGAGCACATCACCAGAGATACAGGGTAAATAGCATAAATCAGTTTACCGTAATTCCTAACCCATTTGCCCCAGCGTGATTCCAGCTGATTCTGAAAGCCAACAAGTGGAGCTTTTCGTATATATTACCAACATTACGGTATTTTACGGAAACTCCGCTTGTCGGTTTTCAGAACGCAACTAATGCAAATGGCTGAGGATTACGGCAATTTGATTGACACATCACTTTCTGTCACGAGCTAAATGTTTGGGGTAAAAGGGTACGTTTCCTCCACTGCTATGCTGCTATAACCATACACTGAAGGCTGTAACACACTGCGGTGCTTGATGAATTGTGACTGGGCTGCACATATACTTTAGTTCCCTTTTGTAGTTATGTTATAGCGCCCTCAAAAATCTAAACATTTTAAAGCGACACTGAAGTTGATGCATTTGTTTTGAATAAAAGTAACGTTAAGGCATTTTTAAGACCTATCAAAATCGTATTTAAAACATTTTATGAGATTTTAGAAAAATTTTAGACATTTTAAGGCCTCAAATTGAAATGATTGGATTTTAGACATTTTAAGACTTTTTAAGACCCTGCGGAAACCCTGTATATTACTTGCCTTTGGGTACATATACAAATTCTTTTTTCAGTACTTTTTTCCCTAACTTTGGTAAGACTAGGATTCAATAAGGGAATGGGGCTTTAAAATCTTTTTTTTTAATGTTTTATCCACTCACAGTAAATTTGCACATGCTCCCTATAATCCGATGTGGTTTTAAAAGTGGTGTGTTGCGTTTTGAAATGACACGCCACACATCACACTTCATGTGCATCTCAGTGACCTTGAGGGTGCTCCCCTGTGATATGACAAGGTTCCTCTTCTTCGTGGGGGTGAGTGCTCGAAGGCGGTGTTTGACCAATGCTTCCCACACACACACACACACACACACACTCACACTGATCCCCTTCTCCTCGTGCGTCTGCACATCTCTTTCCTGGACCCCAGTCCTTGCTCTAATCCTCTGGACTCGATGCTGAGGCTGCAGCCTGGTAATTCACCAAATCCCCTTCTGCTACCCTCAACCCATACCTCTCTCCTCTGATGTCAAGTGCTCCTTGACAAACACACACACACTCTTACACACACATCCACATATAAACACAGCAAACACACATCAAGGCGACACGCTACATGCGTACAAGTTAAACCTCTAACAAATGCCTCGAGATCCAGGTTTATTATACCAGCTTTCACTGTGAGCACTGTTTTCTTGGCTTACTCGAGTTACTTCTTTTTCAAGGTTTCTCAGTTGATGAAGTATCGGCGCCAGGCTTCGGTCTGCTTTCTGCCTTCTTTGTCTGTAATGAGTTCCTTTTTATGTCTCCATTCTCACAACTGTCACTGAAAAACATCCACATTTGATCGCTGATTTCATTAAAAGCTTTGTTTTTTCCGCGCAAAACACCAAAGTGCTCCCCGATTTGCCATTAGAGAGCCCCCACAAGAACAATGTGTAATTTTAGCCTGCCACCGAAAACTGTCTGAGGCGTCAGTGAAGAGCGGGATGTTGACGCTAAATGCTGGATACGATTTGAAATGTTTTTCTTTCTGGGAAAATGGAGATTACGTCCGGAGATGGATGATAAAATGGGCACACCAAATAAGATATTTTCTGATTCACGTGTCAGACGCATATCTGTATTAAAATGTCATCTTCTAACACACTGTTTTCATCTGAGAGAAAATTTTTTTGTGATAAAAGTCAGGAAAACAGTATTTAAGTACATTATATATATTTTTTAGTAGAAAAAAGAAACAATTGTTAGCAGATAATTGCTTTCAGATATACTTTAAGATGCATCTTGGGTGATCAGATCAACACCTGGACAATGCTAAATACAAGTAAATGACTATTATCACTCAAACCCCATGTGGTAGTGGTCTCGGATGCATACGTTTTGTATTGTAAACACTAATGTGTCCTGATGTGTCCCCAACAAGGACTGGACCCTTTAACCCCTGAACATTCAGCTGCTGACAGAAAGTGACGTGTCAATCAAATCCCCATAATTCCTCGGCCGTTTGCGCTATGATTCCAGCTGATTCTGAAAGCTGAGAAGTGGAGCTTCCGTACACTACCGTAATGTAGATAACATGTAGGGAACACTCCACTCCACTTGTCGTCTTTATGAATAAGGTGGAATTACATTACTGGGGTAAAGGGTTGAAGAATTACGGTAAATTGGTTTACGCTAGTCACTCTGTATCGCTGCTGACACATTCAGTTTTAAAGGGTTAATAAGAAATATATCATCAATGCAGGACCATGCAGGATAAGTTAATTGTTTGGAGAAAGCGACAAAAGCCACTATTTTTCTTGCGTTAAGTCTCCTTCATCTAGCCCTGCCATTATTTAGTCATAAACAACTTTATGACCTAAAACAGTTGGAATAGCCTGAACATGAAAAATAGTTCTCGAATCATTGA
The DNA here is from genome assembly GCA_900323345.1 of Pseudochromis fuscus. NCBI lineage: Eukaryota > Metazoa > Chordata > Actinopteri > Pseudochromidae > Pseudochromis > Pseudochromis fuscus. The sequence goes on along the minus strand of OOFC01032967.1, from coordinate 4,670 downwards.
GGTGAGTGAAATACACATGTAAACAATGATGTGTCTCTGGCTGTTCAAGTGGAGCGATTCGTATATATTACATACATTATGGCAGTAATGCAGGGGAGTGGAGTCATGCCGTGATGTGCAATGTTCCGTACATATTACCTGCATTACGGTAGTGTACGGAAGCGCCACTTGTCGGCTTTCAGAATCAGCTGAAATCACGTCGCTAGCACAAATGGCCGAGGAATTATGGTGATTTGATTGACACGTCACTTTCTCAGCAGCTAAATTTTTGGGGTAAAAGGGTTAAAATCAAGTGTAAACAGAGTCTAAGAACTGGAAGAAAAGCAAACACTGTTTTTTTTTTGTTTTTTTTAATGTTACCTTTGCCAGATTTGTAATATCTGCATGATAAACACATTTAATTAGCTGCTCTGTTGGATGGGACCCACCGTCTTACTGCTCATTTGAAGTTAGTAAAGGAAAGGCACCGGATCCTGGCAATGAAAGCCACGAGAAGTTTTTTGGGAAGCGTGCTGCAGACTTGCCCTCATGTCTATTCAATTGCAACCAAGGCCCATAAACAGAAGAGTTGTGGTGTGAACATGAAAGTCTGGATGAGGGAACACAGATAAAGGGAGAAGGGAAGGGTGTGAAGAGGGTGTATTTAAAAAAAAATTTAAAAAAAAAGGAAAGTAAAGGATTTGGCATAGTGAGACTTGTCTATGCATGAGGATGAAATAATGATGTGAAGGACACTTTGAAGGCTCTCCTGGGTCCGACGAAGCAGCAACATTTTAGTGTGCTTTACTGCTTTGTGAAGGGCTGAGGAGAGTACTTTGTAAATGCTGGAGTGGCCTGCTATCAAGGCCTCCTCTCTGTTCCTTTATGATTAGTGTGCTTGTTCTGTTAGATGTGATTAGACTAATGCTGTAATGCTCTACCCGAGTTAATGGTCTGTGGTTACTGTTGCCAAGCCCTGTTGCTTGATTAAATTATTCACTTAATATTAGTATTAGTTGATTAATCTACCAATTAATTGGCAGGGTCAAAGTGATTGCAACTGAGACTTTGTGCCAGCTGACTTACAAATGGTGGCGTCATTTGATATGTAATCAGCGAGGACTTGATATCGTGCACTCGACATGCTTCTAGATGTTAACGCACCAATATTGTGTTACAACAAGACACGAGTGTTGCAAGTGGTTTTCTTAAAGTCCTTAATTAGTCACTATGATCCCTCTTGTCCAATCTGTAAATCATACATCTAGATCTTAGATATAACGATAATAGAAATTTCTAGCTTGCTGTTGCACCCATGACTATGTCTTAGTTCGGGTAGATTTCCAAGTTGATCAAACACAACTGTGGTTGGTTAAAAGATTTTGACACTGTGTAGAAATAGGTCACGTTATCTTTTTCTGTTTTTTTTGTTATTTATTGTTATTCCGTTTTGTTCTCTGTGGTGGTTTTAACTGTAATTGTCACTGTGTTTACCACAAATTGCCCGTCAGGGACAATGAAGTGTTCTTGAACTTTGAACCTTGAATTCAGAAACAATAGGTTTTTGACATGGGATGATTTAATGTGATACGATATGATGCAATACAAATATGCAATATGATATACGATATGCGATATGATATACAATGTGCAGGAATCTGATGCACTTCTTTACAATCGCTTAAAGTAGTACTTCCTATTATATAAATAAAATAAAGACAATTATAGAAAAGTGTAAATAGTTGGGATTCATTTGTTTTTTATGTAAATGTACACATCAAAAAAAATTGTTATTTTGTGACATTATGGAAAAACAGACATGTCCAGATGCCTCACTTTGGCAGTTTGGGGGAGAACTACAAAAACATGTGCACTGTTAACTGTATTGTTGTTGTCAGACATGTTTTTTCTTGTCTAAGTAACACGATGGTGGTGCGTTAATGTGACTAAGTCGCTATGCTTCAAAAACCAGTTAAAAACTTTAGAAAAGGGCTATTGTCCGATTCATACTACATTCCTATCGATCCGCAAGCATGTACATCGCTGCACTTCATCTTTACATCCCTTATAGGAATATTTAAGGTAACTTCTTCAATGGCGTATTTGCTGCTTGATTTTATTTATTTAATTTTTTACAAATGCAGATTTCAAATGTCTGAAACCTCAACAGGAAATGATTTTTCATTGCAAACTTAAACATTTGACAGGATCAGTGCATGTTCAGTCTTTTCAGAATCCCTTAGTATTTGGCATGAACTCCATGACACCATGAACTCAAGCTGCATGCAAAACCTGATAACTCATGTTCTGCCAGCATGAATTGTCAATGCTCCAAAACCTTCAAGTAATCAGGAATGCTTGGCTTTGTCACTCCTCAGGTGTCCCACAAATGTTTATTGGATTGGAGGGTAGGCCCATTAGAGTCAGAACTCCTGTTTTTTAGGTCTTTAGATAGTCTGTGCAAAGATGTAAGGTGTGTTTGTGGTGATGGTCTTGGTTTGGTATGACGCTATGAACCACCACCCCATTTCATTTTTAATTCAGGTTTTTCTTCTGTTCTTCCTCTTACATACAGTCTTCTGCTAGTGCAGCAATAATATACCTTAAACACTTCTTAATTTTATGGGCTGTGATTCCTTGTGTTGTTCAATGTTTGTAAAATTTGTGATCTTGGATTTTAAGAACCCTACTCTACTTCTGCCTTCCTGTCTTCCACTTATTAGGTTTTTTGCTTCAATCCCAAATCAAGGGATCATATTTCAGTATATTTTTTTATTTGGGAACTCCATTAGATCATATGCACCTTGTTTGGAGCTATGTGGGGATGACACTACATTCCATCTCATATTAACACTGTTGGAGCACCATTAAAACTATCATGGCTGAAATGACACAGTGCAAAGATCTTGTAGAATTAGACCCATCCAGAAATACCACTGCAATTAAAAATGAAGCTCAGTGATTTTACACCTCTAAGACCTTGTTCCCAGGAGTTTGGGAGTACTACTGCACTACTGCCTCCGAAGAGAGCTGTGAGAAGTATGATAAACTGCCTTGTACGATGTCAAGTAGGGTTGTGGGTAATGTTGGAGTCTTTAAGGAAAAATACTGTGGTCTGGTTTGATTTAACTGCATTAACTGTAATCCTGTGTTTTAAGAATGGACAGTGGAGTACACATCTGTCAGAGGTGAAAATCCCTTTTTATTATTGGGAACAATAAAAGGTTACATTTCGGAGAGTAATTCATGGTGGTGGGGGGGACATAAAAATAAATGCTATATTTTCAATAAATCTAGAACAGATCTAAATCAAAGTAATAATAGTCAAAATGGATTAATATTTGTGTCTACATGAGAGGATGAGGATGTCAGCATGTTACCTGTCTGTCTTGTTGCATCAGGCAGTAATCTTTCAATAGTTAAAATTCTCAAACAATGTGTTTTTAAGTAGCGTGACTTGTGTTGTAAAAAAAATGTTACGATACTATTAGAAAATTTTTATCTGTGTTTACAACAGGATTTTTTTATTTTTTTTTTGGAGGGGGCGTAACTTCAGGAACACGACCCCTGTATCCTCCCCTGGGATTTGCGCCCACGTATACTTCTTATACTTATACTCCTTATAAACATCCTTGCTGCGAACTATTATACTACCCAAGAAAAGATGTGTGTGTGCATGTGTGTGTGTGTGTATAATTACTGTGGTTTTAACTATTGTTTTTGTTTTGTGTACTCTCCAAAATAGACATTAAATTTGGACTTCTATCTTTATTGATGTCACTATGTCAAGTTGAGGGGTTGATTGTGATGCAGATTGTGATGAATCCCAGCTGTCTCCAAACAATATTATAGTTTATTGGTCTACAACAAGTTCCTCTGATTGAAGTACCAGAATACCGACTATCTGCTGTGGCTACTTGTCTCATGTTCAAATACAAGATGATGCTCAATCAAGTGATTTATGCACCATCCATGTTTTTGCTCCAATGACCTAGTTTTATTTTCAACAGTGTGATGACTTGTTTCAGTGACACATGCAACGCGCATGGACATGATGGACATTTCAAAATAATTTGCATGTGCTTCGACCTGAATTTTAAGCATCTTAAGGTTGAGTCATCACTGTCAGCCTCATTTGAATACAATTGTTCTCATTTGGCCAAATGTGCCGAATTTCTGGGTCTTTCAGTAGAAAGCAGGGGAGCTTGGCAGACAGAAATCCTTTTCTTTATTTTTGTTGTACTAATGTCTTAACGAGATGGGGTTTTTTTTTTGTTCCTCCACAAAGTGCAAATGTTTGAGCCATCTTTTGTTTACTCATCCCTCCTGTTGATTACCATAATTCACTTGAAATTCTCATAATTATCAAGAAGGTTGAAGCTAAAATTGCTTGGAAGGTTTAAACAAAACACTAAAAATGAAAATGAAAGAGAGACTTTTTTTTAAAAAAAGTTCACTTATCTTGTCAAATGGATGTTTTGTGGTTGCTTTTGTTTTAACCTTCTGAATCTAGAAAAGTGAGAATTTATTTTTGTAATGATTTTTTATAACCATTGAAAACATAATGAATGCCACCCCATGAAATGTGTTTGACCGTTTAATGGTAATAAACAAAACCCTTTCAAAGTCTGCAAGAGAATAAAAGAAGAGTGACAGGTCTAAAAAAAACTAATGTTATATAAGCTTGATGA
>OOFC01032966.1:23540-34742 GCA_900323345.1 Pseudochromis fuscus | reverse complement strand
GGGGACAGCTCCATGTCCGAGCCTTCGTCTGATTGGTTGCTGTAGCTGGGCGACTGTGCAGGCGAGGCACTGGAGGTGGTGCTGTGGGCGTCTGAGTCTGTGGGAGGAACAAATGATGCTGATTATTGACAGGAACAAGAACAATACATGCAGCACTGCTGGTTGTGACCTCACACCAGAACATCTGTGTTTTAATGTGTGTTTAATTCAATGTTCTGGTTTCAGTACTGTTGGATTTCAGAGAATATGAATCGAATGAAGGGAAAACGACCTGGTTGTAACTCCAGGCTTAAGCTGAGTGTTCAGAGAAAGTTTCTCTACTTATTTATGTGTCTGTGAACATGTCCCTTGTCCTTCAGGTGGAGGTCTGGACCTGAGGAGCTGGTCCTCCTGTGCTGAGCCCTTAGGAGACTCCAATAACTCATAGTTGTTCTCAACACTCAACCATATGTCTTAGCACCATATGGGGCTTTTCCACAACCCTACATGGTACCTGCTCACCTCTTCTGCATTTCCATTACAGAAAACAGTCGTCAGGTGAAGGAGGAGGAAGTTGATCTTCAGTAATCTTCAGAATAACTTTTGTGGTGTCACAGGAAGCAGTTTGAAGATTGTTTCAGCCAAGAAATTAATTGTTTTTACTTCAAATGTGTTGTTAATTCATCAAGGTAGAGCCTGGTTAAAAATTTGCTCTAACATTTTCGTAGATATGAGCTCTGCTACGACCTCAATCAGCTGTTCGACCCACCGGGTGCTCAGAGCTCATGTTTTTTCAGCTGATGTTTTAAAATGTTAACGTTGCATTAAAGCCTGTTATTGTAGAATAAACTGATCTATTTAGTGGTTTTCCCCACATAGTAGAAACTTGTTATTCTGATTATACCTGTGCAGACAGTTGTCTTGCTGGTACAAATGTTTCTGTGCTGCGCAGTGATGACACAATGACGATTCCGACCAATAAGATTTTAGCACCTGCTCGTACCTGACCAGGTACTTTTTTTGGAACCACAGGAGAGGAGGTACTAAAAAAAATAAATCATACTGGTACCAAGTTCCAGGTACTTTTTGCAGTGGAAACGCGCCACAAATCGAGGCGAGTGGAGGCGGGACCATGCAGAGAAAACGCACCAATAGAGGTCAAATACCCTTTGCTTCTCAGGGGTAAAGACCTGAAGCCACCTGAGCTCACAGATAACATTACAGTGACACCCAGTGTTCAAACTGTGAATAGCACACATCAAACCATCGGTAATTTCAATACTTTGGTATTTTCCACTACACAGAATCTACTCAACTCGACTGATCTCTGTTTGGTTTTCCTTATATTTAAAGAACATCGCCTGGTTGTTGGAGCAGCTGATGGAGGTTGTAGCAGGACCTCACATCTCTGAAAACCTCAGAGCAAGTTTTTAACCAGGTTCTAACAATCTTCAAACTGTTTCTGTGACACCACAAAGGTTATTCTGAAGATTACTTCATCAACTTTCTCCACCTGACGACCAGCTACACAGAGGATGAACTATCCTCTGTCATGGAAACACTACGGAGTCGAGTGGAGTGAAGTAGGTTCAGTAAATTTAACTATGGTTACTGCTGGAAGCTTTAGCTGCTTGATGTAGGTTTTAAAAGCAGGACCTTTCCTTATGATGCAGCATTAGTACATGGTGGTATTGTTAAAGTCCTGCTCCACTACTCCACTACTGCTTACTGTTTCTCTTCAGCTCGCTCTGCACACGACTGATCTGGCTCGGCCTCAGCTTCTTCTTCATCTTCTTGGTCCTCAGCGTGGACTTCACGCTCGATCCAGCTTTGGCGTCGACCACCTGAAACCACACAGAGGAGACATGTTTAGAAGTTTATGAGAGGATCCATTGGTCCAGATGTAAACCTCTGCAGCAGATGTAACGATGCTGATGTTCTCCTACATGATTCCAGTTCTTCTTGGATCCAGCTGGAAGTTTTTTCCACCTCTTGACCAGGAGGACGCAGGCGTTACAGATGTCCCCACAGCGCACCTCCCCCAGCCTGTGGAGAGGGAGTCAGGGGGTCACATCCCAGCTGCACCACTGGATCACAACAATGATTCTAGATGCACTTATACAGATCAGTCCGATGTATGCCATGTTGTTGGTATAACTAAAATTAATAGAGTAAATTTGATCATCATATTCTACTTTATTTGGACTGTACACTTGTTTTGCTGCTGCTTTGTGAAGCATCTGTCACGCATCACATGGATTTTGAAAAGTGCCCCATGATGACAGATTATTATTACTATCATGAAGTGGGTCATTCATTTGTTTACCACAGCTACTGAAATACCTGCACCTCATGCTAATCACATCACATGTAACCATGGTAACGAAGCCGCAGAAGTGTCAGTGGAAAGTGTTCTTCACAATACACGACACATGACTCATAATAATTCTCTTGTGCTGAAACACAGCTGCAAGGAAACAACCAACACTCTGTAGTGAAACATCACTGCTGGTAACTGTGGGAGCATAAAACAAAATCAGTCATTTTTTATTCTTTGTTTTTGTTCTGTTTGATTATGCTTTAGATGTGGAGACGACAGTTACCATAATCCTTTAATAATATCATAGATGAAGTGAGTTACCCACATACACTGTTTATAGAATGAACGACTCTAACATGACATCACCTGTTGGTTTGTGGACTCACATTTTGAACTCAGGAGTTTGGTATTTGTACGTGGCCATGATGTTTTTTTGGAGCCAGAAGTGACCATATTTGGATATGAAGGGAGGAGTGAGGGGGTCTGACCCTTCAACCTGAGGTCATGGCCCACTGTGTATGAGGGTGTTCACACTTGTATCTCGGGCGATCTGATTACAACTGGACGCATCTGAGTCCACACCTTGTAATTAACATGCATCTCTGGTGTTGGATCAATAAAGTTGATCTTACCTCCTAACACCAGGAGAGCACCAGAGTTTGTAACCAGAGGAGACAGTAAAATGAACATGTACCGACTTGTTCACACTGTTTCAGGTGAAAGGACAAAGTTGGAAATGAGCAGAGGACAAGATGAAAGAGACTGAACACAAGTAAAGCAGCAGTGTTAGGTCCTTGTCAGGGACGCATCAGGACACATTATGTTCACACCACAAAAGGTATGTGGTCACATGTGTCCCAGACCACCTCTGCATGTGGATCTCAGTGTGTCTTTGTGGTCAGTTTAGTGCTGTCCACTTGTGATCTGATCTCCCGAGATGCATGAAGCCAACCAGGTGTGAACAGGGTCTATGAGACTAGAGCTCTGGACTGGTCCGATTGGAGAAGATGAACTTACTACTCTTTCTCGTTTTTAAAATTTAAGTCAACTGATGTTTTCTGGAGCCAGAATCTTGTGGTATTACATCTTTTTTAACTTCTACATTGGCCTCAGTTTGAGAACCGGCTACTTTGTCCAGTTCTATATAAGACAAGATAAGATGTTTTTTCATCCAACACCAGGGAAATTGTCCAATATACAGTCTATGGTTACCCTGTGGGCTACAACTGTATTTGTTGTCAGGTTTAAAAGTGCCAATGTGATACTGAAGAAACCTGAACGCCTGGTGATTCTCAAGTTAAAAGTTTCATTGTTTTCTAGGATTTCGCAGCAGATGTGAGAGTGTTGTCAACATCAGAGATAATACCGATGTTCTCAGCAAGTGTAACTGAATCTAAAAATGTGTGTCTGAGTCATCACTCCAGGAAGATTCAGCTACCATAGCACATGAGGAGTAACTCCTGACCCCTCCATCTGAAAACCTCTGGTGTAGCTGCACCGAGCAGAAACCTAACAGTGTGGAGGACGACGGCGACTCACCCGAAGCAGCTCTTGAAGTCGGTCTCGTAGCGTTTGCTGTCGGTGAAGCGAGAGCTGGAGGACTTGGCTCTGCAGATGCAGCAGCCGTCGATGCTGCGGTACATCTTCGGCTTGTGGAAGCCAAACATCTGTGGGACAAAAAAACACAAACAGGGAAGAGTGAGGAGGCTGCAGCTCCTACTGACCACAGCTGGACTCTCTCATAACACCTGCTGCAACATCTGGTCCAGGTGATGTGATGAAGGCGTCGGCCTGTTGTCCCTCACACTTTCTCAAAGCCAAGTCGTGAAAGGTGATAATCCCACAGACACAGGAGGAAGAGCAGCAGCATGCGACAAACAAGTTGTGCCACAAACATTTATACATCATCAAAATAGTGATGAGTTGTTTTCTCTTGCTCCAGATTTCTTCGAACCAACTTATTGATGTTACAATACTTTGATGAAAAACTAATTTTAAGGCTTCATGTGTGAACACACAGCAGTTATAGTTCATTATACACTGTGAATGAAAAGTTATTCCCCAACAGCTGGAAATGAACCAACTCATAAAAATACAGCAAGATTCTGGAGTTTGTTTCTTTAATTTTACATGTTTATTAAAGCATACAAACAAATACAAACACATTTAGTCAACATATTTGTTGTGTATTTTAATAATTCAAACTAAATGCCCATCAATTCTATTTTGCAATCGATGTAAAATTTAAAAGAACTAATTATTCATTTTACATCACTGTTGTGTTGAATTTAGAAAGAAATTCACAGTATTAAATTTAGTTTTTTTTCTATTAAATAAAGAAATATTCATAAAATTATGATAAATTTGTCAATGTACTGAAGATTGTGTAAATTTATAAAATTAACTGTTATTCAAAGGTTCAGGTTTTTCATGTTATTGTATATTATAGTCTTTTGTTATTTTGTTAAGATGTGTATATGTTTTAAGTAAAACAAAAATACAGGAAAAATAAAAATAAAACCTGTTTATATTATTATATTCACATTGTACCATTATAACTACTGTTTATGAGGTTTAATGTAAAGGGAATCCAGGCTGGGTCTGTTACGCTTTTACGTAAGAGAAGAGGGAGGGATGGAGGTAGGGGTGTGTGTGTGTGTGTGCGTGTGTGTGTGTCAGGTTATCAGACTGAGCATCACTGAAAGAAGGAACAGCGCCTGGCTGCCTCTTATGCAACCGCGGTGCTGATGCAACTGGCAGCGACATGTGGTCTGGATGTGGAGCTGATCACCATCACTGCAGCCGCACACTGAACAACTGTCCGATAATAATAATATACCACACTCACTCCCGATATCTCATCCAGCTTCAAAGTGCAAATACAGTTAATATAAGTACAAACGATCCAGCTGTAAACACGCAATGTTTGCAGCATGTTTCCACGGTCATGTGCTGCGCGGCGCGGTGCGGTGATGCTGGCGGTGGTTGTGTAATCCTGTCCTGACTGAAGCCCGGCACATGGCAGGAGGATGGAGGGTGGTTGTGATGTGAAGCTGCACATTGCACACAACAATCCGAGGCTACAAAATACAACATGCACGTAACCACAAAGTGAAGAAAGTTCACAAAAACACCAAGGATCGGACAAGTTTGTAGATCTCTCATCGCATCGGAGTGGACGGTGGTGTCTCACCTGCAGGTGGACAGTGGGTGTCTCCAATCCATTAATAAAGGACAAAGGGACTCTGTCATAATTCTACTTGATTGAGGCGTCCTCTCAGTTCAGGCCCTCTCATCCACAGACCGCAACGTGGAGCCAGCTCTCCACTGTGCGTCTATTATCGGACACTGACGTAACAATCGTGCGTACTTTTCACTACACTAACTGCGATGTGGTCTGGACCCTAGACTCCAACAAGCCGTGATTGAAGCAATGGGAAACACTTCTCCTGCCAGACGACTTACAAATACAAAACACATTGGTTTGATTAAAGAAACCAACGAAGAAGAAACGGAAAGTGCATCCAGACAACGCGGTATGTGCTGGTGATAGTCCGGTGTCCGATAATGGATGCAGGACTCTAACACTATAAGACGGTGAACACTATCAATATTTTACTGCACTCAGATTTCATTTCAAACATGACTCACTCACACCGCGACAGATCTGACATTTTACAGCAGTTGTGTTAAAACAACACCGTTTGTGGAGTCAGCTGTTGTGTCACCAGTGTTCCTGAGGGGGGCTGGACGCTGACGCAGGACACACACCCACCACCACTCCTCCACACACACACACCAGCTTTAATTTAACACACAAACACAACTGAAACGCAACTTTCAGCATATTTAAAGTTACCTTTGGCACTCTAACTCCGCGTGCAGATTAAAACACAAACAATGAGCAGGTACAGTGGGCTGGTCCACTCCGACCGCGCGTGCACCAGATGCGGACAGATGAACAGCTAATGGACGTTAGCACGAGTTAAAGCGGTGTTAGCGCTACTAAACAAGGACAGCACCATCACACGGACACACACCAGGAGAACAAACACACAAACTCAGAGCGAGTAAAATCCACGTGTCTATGGAGATTGTCACTAAAGTTAACGCACGGTCTCACACGACTGTGTGAAGTAACGTTAGAGGGAGCGAAGAACAATCCTCCCATAACTTTAACACACACACACACACCACCTGCAAGCACAAAGTCAGGGAAACACACTCACCGTGTTTCACAGTGAAAAGCTGAGCCACTCACACCCGTGTCACGCGCGTCCAAACACTTCTGTTTAGAAGCGGCTCTCACTCCGCGTGGAACAAAGCAGCGCCGCGGCTCTGACGTCAACTGACGAGGATAACATAAGGCACATCCGCTCGGTAATTACAAATCAAAGCTGCTGTTCTGTGTAGTTTCCATACAACGCACTTATTCTGAAGGTTGAGTCGGCTGACTTCCGATGTTTTGATGCGTATATGTGGTTAGCTTGGCGCATCCACTGTGGCCGTAGTAGACACGTTCACGCATGCGCGTAGCACGACTCCGGCGCCACCATTTTCTGGTATTCTTCAATCAGCGTTATTTGCATACAGCTGTGACGTCCGCCAGAGCAGTCTCCATATAAGGAATGGGATTTACGCGGGAAAAGGAGGCTCGGCCGGTTGCCATGGAGCTGCTGAAGGAGACGGAAGCCCAGAGGATTGCTTTTATTTGTATTTGCGTCATGCAGTTGTGGTTGTAATATATCGTTTTCACGGGTTTTGATCCACGTGCGGCTTTATTTTTCCGTGCTTTTGATGGTATTTTAGTAAATGCTTTTAGCTCAATTTTATCTTATTTATTCTAACTTTATTTTTGTTTGTTTTTTATTTCTTTCACGGTTTTTGTTCTTTTGAAGGATTATATAATATGATGATGTCATCAGTTCCACTGTAGATGTGTAGATGTTAATGCAGAAAATAAACACAACTATTCACCACGTGGGACTATCAGGCTCTGCTACCCACAGTCATATACTCTGTGCAGTATGTTTATTTGTATATACATTAGTTCTCACGTGCAATCTTGTATATCCAGGCTACTACTTTTTGACTCTTGAGTTGTTTACTCTTACACTGTAGAAAATGTGACCACTTATTTTTTCTTTTATTCTGTTTTTTTAATTTTATTTTACCTTGACTCGTGTACTAATATTAGATAGAAGTAAATGTGTAAAGTGAAGCCTGGATGTTACTAATCAAAATGAATCATACTCGATAGAAAGAAAAATAATATATATGATGTGAGATTTCATCTTGGATAATTCTGGGGACTTTTTCACAGTAGTTTATTTTTCATGTTTGTTAAACACACTCCTGTGTGGTGTTGTTTTTACAGCTGATCGCCAACAACTGGAAAATATAATAATGCAAACAGATCCTCTCAGTACACAGACGCTGTTCCTGGGAGAATATTATATAGTTATATTCAACTGAAAATTAATCTGCTTCTCTTGTTCACTGCTTTGGGATCCAATTATTATTTTATAGTATCAGTAAAAAGAAAACAGAATAAATTCTTCAGCATCTGGTAAATGTCTGCAGTTTAAGTTTGATCCGTCTGACATAATGAGAACAGGGGTCGCTGGTATTGATGCTGTGACATGCAGGTTATGTAAGGGACGTACAGAGATGCTGACCTGCTGCTGTGCACTCATGTATCTGGAAGCAGCACAGACACACAAACCACCTTGAACACAACATTACATGACATTAGACATTAACATTTGGAAATGAACTGAAAGACAAAAGGTGGAAGGGGATCTATGTTGTTGTTGATTTAGTTGGACATATGTGTGTCCATATACATTAGGTTTATGATAAAGAGGAAGTTGATTACTCTAAATTTCTGCCTGGTGTTTAACATCAACAATAAAAATAATGCTTCCCTGTGTTATTTATAATTGATAGCCACACCATCAGTGAGTACATTTAGGTAGTAGAGCTGAGTAAAAATCAGATTGCTTTATACTTGGACTGCACTTTTTTACATTAGGTCTACACAGCACTTTACAAGTTGTCTTGCCTCTGTAGCTATAATATTGATTTAATAATTAATATAGAACCAAAGGAGTATTTCTACCCTGTGGTGTTTCTACTGAGTACAAAATACTTCCTGAGTGTGACCTGTATTTAACAGAACAAACACACACACGTACAGCTGCCATCTTTAACACACTGGGTGTTTTATTGAAATAGGCATAATAATAAATATCAGAACAGAGCAGTCAGTCCAATAACGACATGAAACTAATTGTCCCAGGGGTGGTGGGGGTGTCGATGAGCAGGTTGCGCGGCCACCGTCATGGCCGTCAGCGGCATTTCCTGTTTCCACAAATCCATTTGTCAAGGTTGGAATATGATGCATGTTCTCCCTCCTTCCACAAGTAAACAGTTTGTACACACAAAGATAATCCAAAACCTGGTGGAGGAGCTGTGGACATGGTCAGGCATCAGGGGCACAGAGAGGGTTAAAAAAAATAAAAAAATCACATCCACAAGTGGAAATAGTGGTTAACGACATGTACACTTCCAGTTCATCCACAGGCTTCATCCACTTTAAAACTCCAGTGCTGCCGTCAGCCCGCCACATGTTACTGTTAAATTAATAAATACATGAAATCAAGACATTCAAAGCAAAAGTGAGACGGACTCTGGACTCAACACTGGAATCAGCAGAAACACCAAAGGACAGGATGCACACTGTCCACTGTGTGTCCCAAAGAAACAGCCTCGTCCCACCTCCAGCTCATCACAGTAATACACAGCAGGCCTAATGTCAGCATGCACTAACCACAGTATGTACAGCAGGAAGCCTTCAGGTGGCGACAGTAGCAAAACCTCTCAGCGCTCAAAGTTTTCCTCAGAAAAATAGTCTCCACACATCTGATGCTGCTCTGATCAAAAATATCAAATCTCGTAACAATAACATCGACTGTGTCCATTTTATTCTAAATCTGAGGTTTAATGGAAACAACTTGGAAAATCATACTGTAGTTGTTTTCTTATCGTGAACGAATCCCACGGATTAATGAAAGAGTCACATGTGTGAGGTGTATTGGGAGGAAGATGGATGCTGGTTCCTGACTCCAGCTGTGTATGTAACACACAAAGTTGAGATGATGTCGCAATGTGAAGCAGGAAACTACAAATTCAGATTTCATGTCATTCAGTGTATCCATGACCTCAGAGTTTAGTATGTAAGAATTTTTCCGGGTCGTCTCGTGTGTGTGTGTGACACGAATGTTGTAGCATGAGGCAGGACATAGATCTAACACCTGTACTCCAGTGTTCGCTACATTGGTTTAAATAAAGTTTAAAGGGAGAGAGAGAGAATTAAATCCTGAGGGGGCGTGATGTCAAGTTGTGAGTGACGCACACACACAGAAACATTTAACCTGGAAGATATAAAAATAAATGGAGATCAACACGCTCACATACATACATCCAGGACACACACATACAATTAAAAACCACCACTGTAGTTTGGTAGGAATGTCCGTACAGCCACAGGTTAACGTCGCTCTCATCAGTGACCAACAAGAGTCCAGGTCCTCATAAGAAGTAAAGGGAGGCGTGACGAGCTGCTGACTGCGCAGCACTGAACGCCATCACCATCGTCGTTCCAGTGTGTCGGCGTCTCTTCTTTCTGCAAACAAAGGCATGCTCGCTAATGCTAACGCTAGCTAGGGTGCAGGGATGGTGGTACTACAAAGCGCTAGTTGCAGGCGAGGAAGGAGCTAGTCCTAGGTACCGGAGGAGGGCCAGGCTACGCACAGCTAGTTGGAAACTTTCCAAAACATGCGTTACATTTTTTTTTTATTTCATCCCTTCCAGGCAGCTGCTGCTTGACTTTGTTTCAGCACAGTGTGGAAATCACAACAGCTATTCTTTAACATTGTTCTCTAATTATCCTCGATGTTTTGTTGGAGCCTGAAATACTGACTAAAGTACCACATGTGGATTAATCCGCCACTGAAAATAGTCCCCCAACAAAATCAAGGGTTCCTGTTTAAGTGGAGCTTCTTTTAAAAATAGGAGTCACAGGACAATCCTGAAGCACTGGGATTCCCACGGTGTGCTGAAGTAAGTGTGGACCTACCTGGAAGGTGGGTGTCAATCTAAAACCCTGATGGTACGTTTAGAAAACTGACCACAGTGATGTAAGGTATTTAGGATTTGTAGGTAATTAACTAAAATCTCTTTAAAATGAAAGAGTCTTTCAGAGCCACTGGTAAAAATACTGCATTCTAGTTTCCAAAGTCCTAACTTCTCACATGAAGCTCGGAGCTCTGGTTCCCAAAGGTCTTCTCAGTCTCTCATCACGCGTCTAATCCCAATCAGCCAATCGGCTCGCAGCGCGCAGAGCAGGGTGGATTGGATGGTGGCAGTGGCGAGGAGGAAGAGGAAGAGGGGCGGGGTTTAGAGGAGGGTGTAGCTCGGTCCCTTCTGAGGCTAAAGGTCGATGCCTTTGACCAGCGAGGCCTCCAGCGTGATGGGGAAGTCGTGCAGCGTCTCCAGGACTCCGATGAGGGCGTTGACGGTGGTGCGGTCCCTGAGCAGGGCCGTGTCCTCGTACATCCGCGGGATCACCGGGCACTCCACCAGCAGGGGGAGCCACTGAGGCAGCAGGCGGTCCCTGCAGGGCGAGGAGACATGGAACCAGATGAGTTACTAAGAACTGTACTACAGAGGGGGATTGAACCACTGACCTCCTCCATGAAGCTGCGTTCACACACAACGCAAAGGGAATTTCACAAAGGTGTGAGCAGATTCAAATTTTCTCTTACGCAATACGACAAAGTTGTGAAGAGTTTTTCTTGGCTAACAGCAGCCAGACCCAAACACTAACCTGCGCACTGCAA
>OOFC01032966.1:0-23520 GCA_900323345.1 Pseudochromis fuscus | reverse complement strand
TCATCAGGAGTATTGCACTTTTCAGTATTGGCCTTATTTTTGAGCCCTGTGTGCTTCATCCAATTCTACATACAGTCTTCAACCCTTCTGTGCACTGCAAAAACTGAAATCTAAGCAAGTTTTAAAAGCTTGTTTCCAGAAATTTAGACTCAATTTAATTAAAAAACCATGTCAAGCATTTTTTTGCCAAAGGAAATATGTCTTATTTTAAGCAAATTATTTCTGGCTTCTTCTTAGTAAGTGTTTAAAACTAATTTCAAGCTGTATTTAACTAGTAACAAGGTAAAGCAAGAGATTGTAATTTATTGTAGCAAAAGCACAAGATTGTTTTGCTTATTTTCAGTCAGGGATTTTCTTAAAGCAAAACTTATTTTTACACTTTTCTTTTTCAAGCTTCAAATGCTCCTAATAAGTGTATTGGTACTAAAATGTAAAAGAAGGTTGTTCATGTTCAAATTGTTACTAAGGGCTGTGCAACATGGCAGAAAGTAGTAAGTACTGCTTTAAAACAAGACTTATAGGAAATGACAATGATCAAGTTTTTTTTATGTTATTTCACTTTGAAAACATCACAGCTGCAAAAGCAAGTGTGTCCTGTGTGTTTCCTTTGATGTTGTGGGAACTGCACAAAACAAAAAGTGTATCTACTATTCACTTCCTGTTTGTTAGTGCCGAAATAAAATCACTGTGATTTCAAGAAACTGTCTTCTGTTGGTCATGGGTTCAAGTCCTGGCAAGGAAGAAAACATGGAGCACACTGCAAGTAATGTGTGCTGCATGGACAGATCATTTCACTAGTTTCAAGTAATTTTCTCTTGAAATAAGTGTTTATGTGTAATATTTAGGCCCTGCTTTGTTGCAGTGTGCTAACTGAACTTATGGAGCAATATCACTTGTGATGTGAGGTATAAAGGTTGTAACTTCAAAGAGACAGATTTAACAAAAAATAATGGACAAAACCACAGTAGCAGAAGCACAGACATCTGGACTTTGAGGCTGTAGTTTGAATAACTCGCTGGAGACATTACATTTCCCACGCAGTACTGCCGTACTGAAATAAAAACATGGATGCAAGCCAACTTCATATATACATAAAAATCCATGTACTTGTAGTGGCACCTTAAATTTTCCCGCTGTAGGACAAACGAAACCGTGTCTTAAGTTATCCTCTTGCTCTGTTTGAGGAGTCCATGGTTATAATCTCACAGGATCCAGACACTGACCTGGCTCCGAGGCAGACCAGCAGCTGGAACTTCCCGTCCTTGCCGATGTTTCTGGGGGTGGAGTTGATCGCATTGACGTAGCGACAGAGTGATTGACAGGTCATCCCCAGGGGCTCGGCGGTCTCCTGAAGGTCTCCCATCTGGTCGGCCGACTCCATGTAGGCCACTGCTTTCTCTGTGGGGGGAGGATTACAGACTCAGACTGGTGCTGGTGTGGTGCTGCCTTTCTGTGACAACACTGAACTCTCTCTACAGATTTCTGATTCATTGTAATCACTGAAATAGCCACAGAGTACTTAGTTCTGGTGGGGAGCAGCAGAGGGCGCTGCAGCCCAACACTCACCCACAAAGTCCCAGACAAACACCGTCTTCTGGAAGAGCCGCGCAGACTTGAAGCCGTGATGGAAGAACTGCTCCAGAGCTGCAACCAAACTGCTCTCTCCACACAGCAGGACGGTGAGGCTGCCTCTCTGCAGGGACACACAACATGTCAGACGGTCAGACACAGACACACACTGCAGCCAATGATGCACAAACAGCAAACGTGGGGAAAACAACTACACTAACGAGAAGAGCCTTAAAAACACAAGAAGGTTGATTAAAGTCATTTCAGCTTAAACTTCAAAGATTGAATAAAGACTGAACAAAGTCTTAGCAGCAGAAGCGCAGACATCTGGACTTTTGCATCCTGCATCCTACATTTCCCACCATCCAATATGGACCCACTCTACCTGACAAATGAACACATTTTTAAACTAGGGGTGGGACTTGATTCAAAAAATGCTACCCACCTGTCTATAAGCCGCTATTGAATTTATTCCAACAGTTTCATGTGGTCCACTCTAACCAGGTCTGATGTGACGAGGCTAAATGTATCGGCGGCACGGAGCTTGCTAGCTTGTAAAAAGCCAACGAGCTTCGTGCCGCTGATACATAAGCCACACCAGTGTTTAAGCTGCAGGGTTCAAAGCGTCGGAAAAAAGTAGCGGCTTATAGTCCGGAAAATACGGTAATTATATTTGAGGGTGTAAGACATGTAACAGCCCTAACTTCATCAATGACACACATTGATTTACCCCTAGTGATAGAGGAGAGAACTGCCGTTATGTGATGTGTCGATGTCATCAGATGTACAATCCACCTTGTACTAATTGGGGATGCTACTATTAAAAGGATTATCTCTCTCGTTATTAAATTACTCTAAGTAAAACAAAAAAAACAGAGTCCACGCAAAACAAATGTGTCTCTAAGTATTTTTCCTTTTCGTTTCAAATTAAGCATTGCACTAGATATATGTAGAGCCATCTTAACATCTTATGTGTTACTTAAAACACCAAAAAAGAGAGTCCGCGCAAAGGCATCATGGCCCATGACATTTAACACGGTAGGCAACAGAATAGGATTAATTTCATTGTTACAAAAATCATTACACCAAATGGCTTCAGGCAATATTTACATCAGAATGTGTGTCAGAAGTGGAGAAGAGAGTTTATGCAGTTAATCTGTCTGGTGACCACTTATGTATGTCGTATGTTCTCACTGTACAAGTTAGCATGATTTTCTGAACAAAGATTTTACACAGAATAAAACTTGATCCAGAACCTTTTAAAATAAATACATAAAAAATACTCCACATTCAATAAAGACATTTCAGAAAACCACATATACAATACAACTTAATTTAGTTAGTCTGCTTATATTAGCTCCATGTGCATAAGCAGAGTGCATTGTACAAATTGTTAATTCAATAAATAAAAAATACATAGAGTTTAAGTGCCACTGCTATAACCCCATTGTAACTTATGTTTTCTATTGTTTTTTCCTATCAGATGGCTGATGCACAGCAGAAACAAATGGAGCACGAGAAGACAGTGCTCCAGCAGACATTCCTCACAGAAAAAGAGATGCTGTTGAAGAAGGAGAAGCTCATTGAAGATGAGAAAAAGAGGCTGGAGAACCAGTTTGAGGAGGAGGTGAAAAAGGCCAAGGCTCTCAAAGATGAACAAGAACGCCAGAAACAGCAGATGGAGGAGGAGAAGAAGAAACTCCAGGCTACCATGGATGCAGCCCTCAATAAACAGAAAGAGGCAGAGAAAGAGATGCTCAACAAGCAAAAGGAAATGCAAGAACTGGAAAAGAAGAGACTAGAGCAGGAAAGGATTCTTGCAGACGAAAACCAGAAATTGCGCGAGAAGCTACATCAACTTGAAGAAGCCCAAAATGTCCCAGCCAAAGAGATCATTCATGCAACAACGGTTGAGATCACAAAGAATGTTTACAATGGACAAAGCGCTGGTGAAGCTGTGGATGGTGTGGAAAAGAAACCAGATCCATTATCTTTTGATGGCATCCGTGAAAAGGTGCCAGCTAGTAGACTTCATGATCTTGGTCTTCTACCCAAGAAGGAGTTTGACAAGCTGAAAAATGGCAAAACCACTGTTCAAGACCTTGGTGAAACTGAAAATCTGAAAAGAATTCTTAAAGGAAAGACCCCCATTGCTGGTGTTTTGACACCATCTAATCAAAAAATGTCCATCTATCAAGCATCAAAAGAAAAGAAGATTACCCCAGGCACAGCAATGGTCCTTCTTGAAGCACAGGCAGCAACAGGCTACATGTTAGACCCCATTAAGAACCAGAAACTTCATGTCAATGAAGCTGTCAAGGAAGGTGTGATAGGCCCTGAACTCCACAACAAAATGCTTTCAGCTGAGAGGGCTGTTGTTGGCTACAAAGATCCATACACTGATGGAAAGATCTCTGTGTTTGAGGCCATGAAGAAGGGTCTGATTGAACATGATCAAGCCATCAGAGTCCTTGAGGCTCAGCTCGCAACTGGTGGCATCATCGACCCAATCAACAGTCACCGTGTACCAAATGAAATAGCCTATAAACAGGGACAGTATGATGCAGAAATGAATAAGATTATGGAGAAACCTTCAGATGACACAAAGGGATACTTTGATCCCAGCACCCAAGAACCTTTGACATATTCTGAGCTAATGGCAAGATGCACTACTGACCCTGAGACCAAGCTGTTACTCCTGCCAATTACAGACAAAGCTGCTCAGTGCTCAAGTATATACACAGAGGAAGAGACCAAGGATGTGTTCAGCAAAACAACTGTGTCTGTACCATTTGGAAGATTTAAGGGAAAGACTGTAACCATTTGGGATATAATTAACTCTGAGTACTTCACTGAAGACCAGAAGAAGGACCTGCTCCGTCAGTACAAGACAGGCAAAATCACAATTGAAAAGATCATTAAGATTGTGATTACTGTGGCTGAGGAGAAAGAGAAGAAGAACGAAATTGCCTTCGATGGCCTGAGAGCACCTGTCCCTGCTACTGAGCTCCTGGAATCCAAAATCATTGATAAAGATCTGTACAACAAATTGCACAAGGGTAATAAGACCGTCAAAGAGGTCTCTGAAATGGAGCCTGTCCACAAAGCACTGAAGGGCACAAACTGCATTGCAGGTGTCGTCATTGACTCATCAAAGGAGACAATGTCCTTCTATCAAGCTATGAAGAAGGACATGATGAGGGCCAAGCCTGCCATGAATATGCTTGAAGCCCAAGCAGGAACGGGCTATGTGGTTGACCCTGTTAATAACCAGAAGTACACTGTTGATGAAGCTGTCAAAGCAGGTGTTGTTGGTCCTGAGCTGCATGAAAAGCTCCTGTCTGCAGAGAGAGCTGTAACAGGTTACAAAGATCCTTACACTGGAAAGACTGTATCTCTGTTCCAAGCAATGAAAAAAGATCTCATACCTAAAGAGCAAGGAGTTCGACTGCTTGATGCCCAAATGACCACCGGTGGCATCATTGATCCCGTAAAGAGCCACCGTATTCCACATGATGTGGCATGCAAGAGAAATTATTTTGATGATGAAATGAAGCAGATTCTGAGCAGTCCTACCGATGAAACTAAATGCTTTGTTGACCCCAACACAAAAGAAAATGTCACATACTCACAACTCTTTAAAAGGTGCGTCACTGACAAGAAAACTGGTCTCCAACTTCTGCCTCTTTCGGATGAAGCAATCAATGCAAAGGAGGAGCCAACATACAACGAAGCCCAGACAAAAGAGGCTATGACTCAGGCCACTGTGGAGCTTGATTCTGGACCATTTAAAGGCAAGAAGATGACCCTCTGGGAAATTCTCAACTCTGACTATCTCACTGAGGAACAGAGACTAGACCTGCTCAGACAGTTTAGGTCAGGCAAGCTGACAATTGAAAAGGTAATCAAGATTATCATCACAATTGTAGATGAGAAAGAAGCCAAGAAACAAGAACAGTCAAGCTTCAAGGGACTCAGAGCTCCCGTCTCAGCAGGCTCTTTGTATGATTCCAAAATCATTGACAAACCAACCTTTGACCTCCTTCAACAAGGCAAAACTACGCCTAAGAAAGTCAGTGAAAATCCCGATGTCAATAAATACCTCCAGGGCTCTGATAGCATTGCTGGCATCTATGTGGAACCAACAAATGAGAAGATAAGCATTTATCAAGCCATGAAGAAAAAGCTCCTTCGACACAACACTGGTCTTTCACTTCTGGAGGCTCAGGCCGCAAGTGGCTTCATGGTTGATCCAGTGAAGAACCAATGCCTGTCAGTAGATGAGGCAGTAAAGGCAGGCCTTGTTGGTCCAGAGTTACATGAAAAGCTCCTTTCTGCAGAAAAAGCTGTCACTGGCTACAAAGACCCATTCACAGGCAAGAAAGTCTCCCTCTTTGAAGCTATGCAAAAAGATCTCATCCCAAAAGACCATGCTATGCCACTGCTGGATGCACAGATGAACAGTGGAGGAATCATTGACCCTGTAAACAGCCACCGTGTCCCCACTGATGTTGCATATCAGAAAAACATTTTCAGTAAAGACATCGCCAAGACTCTATCTCAACCATCTGATGATAACAAGGCTTACTCAGACCCAGAAACTGATGAGAATGTGACCTACAAACAGCTCAAAGACAAATGCCAAAAAGACAAAGACACTGGCCTGTACATCCTCCCACTGTCCAAGCCTCAGGCTCCAACTGTTGTGGAGAAGACATACCTCTACACAGAGGAACAAACCCAGAGTGATCTGGCCAACACCCAGATTGACATTCCAATTGAGGGCCTTGCTGATAAACCAATGAACCTCTGGGATGTAATGAACTCCAACTTGATTCCAAATTCAGAGAGGCAGAAGCTCATGGACGAATATCGCTCTGGTAAACTCACTAAAGAGCGGATGATCATTATTATTATTGAGATCATGGAGCAAAGAGAGATCGTCAGAAATGATAGTCCACTCTCATGTAAGACTATAAGGAGAAGGATAACTATTGAGGAGCTCTACAATGCCCGCATCATTGACTTGGAGACATACAACCTTCTTAAACAAGGAAAGAGGGATATCCGTGACATAATGGAGATGACCAGTGTGAAGCAGTATCTCTATGGTACAGGCTGTGTTGCTGGGGTTGCAACTGACTCAGTCGCCAAGATAAGCATATACGATGCAATAAAGAAAGGCTTTATTAAACCAGAAATAGGCCTCAGCCTCCTAGAAGCACAAGCAGCTACAGGATTCATTGTTGACCCAGTGAAGAATGAGACACTCACTGTTGATGAAGCTGTCCGTAAGGGTGTCGTTGGCCCTGAGATCCATGATAAACTTCTATCAGCCGAAAGAGCTGTCACAGGATACAAAGATCCTTACAGCGGGAAGATCATATCTCTTTACCAGGCCATGAAAAAGGATCTTGTTCCAGAGGATTATGCTCTGAAAATGTTAGAGGCACAAACTGCCACTGGCGGTATTATTGACCCTGAGTTCCAGTTCCACCTCCCGGCAGACATTACCATGCAAAGAGGTTTTATCAACAAAGAAACCAATGAGAAACTGAAAGATGATGTTAAAGGATTCATCGACCCTGTCACTGATGAGAAAGTGTCTTATGCAGAGCTGCTCAAGAGGTGCAAGTTAGATGGTGGACTGCGCCTCCTCTCTCTGGGTGACAAGAGACTGACATTCAAGGGTCTGAGAAAACAGATCACAATGGAAGAGCTGATTCGCTCCCAAATTATGGACCAGGAGACCGCCAAGGCAGTACAAGATGGGACTCTTTCAATGGAGGAGGTTAGCAAGAGGATATCAAGGTACCTTGAGGGTACAAGCTGTATTTCTGGTGTAATGTTGGAGTCCTCAAAGGATCGTCTGTCAATTTACCAGGCCATGAAGAAGAACATGATTAGACCAGGAACTGCATTTGAACTCCTTGAGGCCCAGGCAGCCACAGGGTATGTGATTGATCCAATCAAAAACCTCAAACTGACTGTCAGTGAAGCAGTAAAGATGGGAATTGTAGGTCCAGAATTCAAAGATAAACTTCTGTCTGCTGAGCGTGCAGTGACAGGATATAGAGATCCTTATTCAGGCAGCACCATCTCACTCTTCCAGGCCATGAAAAAGGGACTCATCCTGAAAGACCATGGTATCCGTCTCCTGGAAGCCCAGATTGCCACTGGTGGAATCATTGACCCGGAGGAAAGTCATCGTCTGCCAGTTGAGGTGGCCTACAAACGAGGCTTCTTTGATGAGGAAATGAATGAGATCCTGACAGATCCATCCGATGACACCAAAGGTTTCTTTGATCCTAACACTGAGGAAAACCTCACCTACCTCGGGCTGATGGAGAGGTGCATCACTGATCCTGATACTGGACTGGTGCTTCTGCTGCTCAAAGACAAGAAACGGGAAAGGAAGACCTCCTCTAAATCCTCAGTTCGTAAACGCAGAGTTGTCATCGTAGACCCAGAGACAGGAAAAGAAATGACTGTGTATGAGGCCTACAGGAAGGGGCTTATTGACCAGCAAACCTACCTGGAGCTTGCTGAGCAGGAGTGTGAATGGGAAGAGATCACAATGACCTCCTCTGATGGTACTGTCAAATCTGTTATCATTGACAGAAGGTCAGGGAGACAGTACGATGTTGATGACGCTATTTCACGTGGACTTATTGACCAGAAGGCTCTTGATACATACCGATCTGGAAACCTGTCCATCACTGAGTTTGCTGACATGCTTTCTGGAAACATGGGCGGCTTCCGTTCACGCTCGTCCTCCTTTGGTTCCACCAGTGGTTCCACCTACTCCTCCCCCATGAGCCCCATACCTTCTGTTAAACCACCTGCAGTCATTTATAATGACCCAACAGAGGAGACTGGCCCCATCGCAGGAATATTGGACATAGACACACTGGAGAAGGTGTCTATCACTGAGGCAATACACAGAAACCTTGTGGACAACATCACAGGTCAAAGACTGTTGGAGGCCCAAGCCTGCACGGGAGGAATAATTGACCCCACGAGTGGAGAGAGATTCTCAGTCACTGATGCCACAGAAAAAGGCTTGGTGGATAAAATCATGGTTGATCGCCTCAGCCTGGCTCAGAAAGCATTCAATGGATTTGAAGACCCCAGAACCAAAGTCAAGATGTCTGCCTCCCAGGCCCTAAAGAAGGGCTGGCTGTATTATGAGGCTGGCCAGCGTTTCCTTGAGGTTCAGTATCTGACTGGTGGACTTATTGAGCCTGATGTCGAGGGCAGAGTGCCACTAGATGAATCCATCAGGAAGGGCACGATCGATGCCCGCACTGCCCAGAAACTGAGAGATGTCGGTGCTTACTCTAAATATTTAACATGTCCAAAAACCAAACTGAAAATCTCCTTCAAAGATGCCATGGACAGAAGCATGGTGGAGGAAGGATCCAGCCTCAGGCTTCTGGAGGCCTCCTCCCAGTCTAGCAAAGGCCTCTACAGTCCCTACAACGCCAGTGGTTCTGGATCTGCATACGGCTCTCGGTCCGGCTCAAGGACCGGATCTCGATCAGGCTCCAGGAGAGGCAGCATCGATGCTGGCTTCAGCATGAACTTCGCCTCCTCCTCCTTCACATCCTCCACTAGCTACAGTCGCAGATTCTAAATATCTAGTTCTGTTCCTAATAAGTTGTGACTAAGAACCAACAATACTAATGCACTTTACAGTTGCATTTCTAACAGGAAAAAATAATTACAGTAACAAAGAAAATATAATTTATTTATTCTTCCTTGCATGTTGTCACAACAAGAATTGCCTAGGCTATTGATTTTTTTTCCATATATATAACATCTGTCTAAACATGTGCCTCATATATGGAGACATAACCAAGCCTTGCTAGATATATATATAAAAAATATTTCTTTTAGAACTGATTACCACTCAGTTTATATTTTTCAAAGCAAAGCATGACATTTCTGCTGTTTTTTAAGTGACTTTATAGTTTTCATTTTACACCTGTTAAAAGATGTATACTTGTGCTTTCTGAAACTAATATATACTGTATGTATGTCAAACAGAAATATTTTTCCAGTATTCCTAGTTTTCTTTGAAATTCAAGAATATTAGTCTATTTTTTATCTTTTTCTGACAGTCCTAGTAACAAGATACTGAATGTCAACATCGTTCTGTTTTTAACTACAAAAAACATAGATGCCTTCAAAATTTTTGAATGTTTGTATAGACAGAATATGTGTTAAAGTTTTTATGTTATATGTTGCCGGGGTTACTGTATACTGTACCCAGTAAAGTGCAGCACAGACTTCACCTGCCAGACACTACAAAATGAGACACTACAAGAATGCAATGTTGGAAATAAGTGCCAGAATTAAAATTATGCAAACTGTTCTGAAACCAGTTTCACATCTGTCATTACTTTGTGCTTATGCCCATTTATATTCAGTGGACTTTTGCATCCTTCAACTTAATTGCACCATTGTTTTACACACTCCAAATTTTGGATTGCTCATATTCACCATCAATCAAGTGTTCCCGGTAAATCCCAAGATGATGTCAGACTCGATCCTGCCCTCCCTCACAGACCTGCCTCCAGTTATTTTCATTCTTGTAAGTTAAAATTATTATTTATGTTTTTTTTTTCTTATTTTCATTGTGTTGTCCATTTTTCTTCAGTTGATTTTGATCACAGTCATTTTAGTTCTTGTCCCACATGCTACAATGGCATCACCAGTGAACATCTTCTGATCAAAACTCTCATTACTGCTGCTGTTTTTTTGTGTCCTCTCTGTTTTTCCACAGCTGCCTCAGTCCCTCAGAATCCAACATCTGAGCACAGACACTCAGCTGGACACAACATACGATCCCCTCGCCCTGGACGGGTTTGTGAGTCCATGTCACCATCACGCAGTAACACAGGTACAGTGCACTGCAGTTTCTACAAAACATTACATCATTTTCATTTCATTTACAAAAAAGTTTCATCCAAATTTTGTTTTCAATTCATTTGTTTTTTGCTGCATGGTTTGGTTTATATTTCATAGTTACTTTCTTTTGTTTCTAGATCTGCCATTGAGTATGTCCTTTCTACCATTGTACATCACATTTGAAGGAGGCTGAGGCTGAGCCAGCACCATCTTGGGATGCCTTTCTAGGAACACTGTTCATCCATTATGTTTTTCATGTATTTATTACTTGCTCCTATTTTGTGTTGTCATGTCCTGATATTTTTTGGAGAACGCTCCCAGATAAGACACACCGCTACATTTCATTTCAATTGGAATGAACACTAGTCCACTGAATGTATTTTTGTATTGTCTCAGACTGTAAATTCAGTTCAACTAAAGTGCCTATGAGAGAAATTTGCAAAATTGACACATTTGATGCACAAAAATATTGCATGAATGTATGTACTATGTTGAGTTTTCTCCTTTCAGTTGACGTTTTGCCACAGATTTGATTTTGCAACCTGAAAAACAGCTCAAAGCTTTATTTTGCTTCTAGTTATTTTTCCACATAAAGTATTTCTGTTATTCATCTATGCAAGTGTTTGATCTTTGTAAATCTTTATCATTTGTTTTCATCATGTTTTTTGATATTATGCATTTGTCTTGCATGTTTTACTAACTTTACAACGGATATTGGGGGGGAAATATCTATGTAAAATAAAATTAAAAAAAACAATTTCAGATGTAAGTGCGCTGATTAAATTTTAGCCATATATAAAGATCACAAACTAACTGGTTGGTTTTGCTAATGGGGCAGATGTTGCTTTGGATGAGGAGGATTCTGTTGTATGTGAACATAACACAATGTTGTAAATAAATATGCTCTGAAGAGGCACTCTTGTCATTCATACATCTGTACCAGTGCATCCGTAGCTACTATAGAACAGTTTTCACTGCTGCTTTCTGAAGTTACATTAATTGTACCCAAGCAAGGCAAAAATAAACACTTCAAATAGTTTTATCCTTTCATGTGAGATCAAATCAGTGTTAGAGAAAACCATGCACAGAGCAGCTAGTGATCTAATCATATGAGAAATGTAGATATAGGAATTTGCTTGATGTTTTACACATAATGGGTCATAACAATAACAGTTACACCATCAGTAGTACTACTGCACAGGAAGTAGGGTTGATTTTTTATTTTTATTTTTTTTTAAGTAAATCCACCCATTACTGATTACTGGTAACTGAGCCCAGTAGCAGGTAACCCACTAATTGTCAACTGGAGGCCTGCAGGTTGTATCCAGCCCCCAAAAGCTTCCCATTCAGCCTAGAATATTTCTTAAAATCAAAAAAATGTGAGGAGAAAATAAAGAACGCTGATGGTAGTTGTCCGACTATTGTAGCATATGGTGCACCTGCAATGATTCACCATAAAGGCCTTTTGGAGAAATTAAAGGTGTCCTCCTCTGAAACACTAGAGGACTTTTAATTTGAAATAAAGTGTTGAGTTCGTAATGCAGCAACCTGCTGCCAACCCAGTGTCTCAAAACGAGGCTTTGTGATAAAACATGACCATTTCTATTCTACTTCATGAGAAATAAATGCCCTCCTCAAATAGAAACGTGTTACCTTCATCAGCCAAGCCAAATACAGGGCCCTGCCTCTACACTTTTTAACAACCTGTTAAATATGATATTAGTTGTTAAGAAAATGAAAATATTAAGCAGCAACAGATTAGTTGGACCTTGATATATGTATTTGAAAGACCAAGCCCCACAGTATCTGCTTAAAAAAATTCTGGCCCTGGGAAACAAAACATGCTGATGGCTCCTAAGCAGCTGTCCAACTGTAAGGCATCTGTCCACTGAAACACTAGAGGACTTTATGTGGAAACAAATATAGGAAGTGCTGAGGTAGTAGTTTCTCAGAACAAGACTATGTAATGAAATATATCCACTTCTTTTTCTACCTCAAGTAGAGACCTGTTACCTTCTTTAGCCTAGCATTCAGGGTCCTGACAAATGTTTTTTTTATACAAATATAGGTTGATGACAATAAAATTTATTTGGTAACAAAATGAAAATATGAGGCAATATGAGATTAATTAGACCTATATAAATGTATTTGAAAGTCCAGCATTCAGTGTCTCCTTACAAAAACTCTAACAGTTGGAAAAATGTAGTTGATGACCCCTGTTGTAGGTGAAACTGTCCCAATGGAAGTGTCAGTAGTTGACCACATGAGGGCAGTGTTACACTGATCTACCTGCAAGGAACCAAGTGCAGCAGGTGAAACATGGCTACTTGGTCCAACAGCTGCTCTACAGCTGATCATGTGATGACATCACTGAAGGTCCTAAATAGGCTTTACAACACTGATTGACCTTTTAAACCCCAAGGTCCTCCAATTGGGGTATCCTGAGACTTGTCTCTGGTAGTTTTCTACAGTTGAAATTTCAAAATAAAAGCTCAGGATTTAAAGGGTTAATTGAAAAAACAACTTGAAGGAACTTGAGGAATTATGTTTTGATCAGGGGAAAAAAAAACAAGTTTTAGAAACTACTGGTTTGAATGTGGATTTACACTCAGCTCCTTCACACTACATGCATGTATATATTTTGCTCTGTGTGCCAACATCAGCCTCTAGGTTTGATGGAGGAGCCTGCCAACAGAAGCAACGGGGCTCTCACCACCCTGAATTCTTCCCTCAGCTCCCTTGACTACTCTGATCTGACCGCGTCCCTCCCAGCTCTCCCTGCGTCTGAAGTCGCAGACAGGGAGGTAAGAACGCAGAGAACAGTAGAGCATCAGTATCTACTGTATACCGCACAGTGATGAGCTGCTAAG
This sequence comes from Pseudochromis fuscus, assembly GCA_900323345.1. Lineage (NCBI taxonomy): Eukaryota > Metazoa > Chordata > Actinopteri > Pseudochromidae > Pseudochromis > Pseudochromis fuscus. The sequence continues at coordinate 10,168 of OOFC01032966.1, read as the reverse complement.
TGAACACAGGGTGGTTTCTTGCAGGATAAAGGAAGCGCCTTTTTTGGATCAACACCAACATCACAGGATACGAGATATGGGTACGGTACTGTAAAAAAAAAAAAGCAAACTGTCACAACTCTGGTTCCTCACATATGGGTTCACTTGAGGGGGGGGAGAAGGCAGTAATCCAACGAACTGGACACTGGTTTGATCAAAAGTGGCCACCAACAGTCAGAATAAATAAAACACGCAGCCTGTGACGGCAGTTGCTCATTTGTATCAGCTTTGTTAGACCGGTGCCGTCTGGGTTTGCCAACAACACAAAGACAGAGCTGTGAATTGTGCAGTAAGCACACAGTGTAACACATCTAATTGAAACATAGTGAAACAAGAAAGGTACAGTTCCAGCCCAGAAGACAGAGAGAACAGATGTCTCTCTAATGAGGGATTTCGCTAATGTTTTCAGCCCTGGTTATATTCCTTTGATAAGAATAATTATTTCCAAAGGCTCTTCCTGCTGGTGGAGTGAGGGGGCTCTTCAAATGTAATCTTAACTGTACTAAAAACACCACTACTAGTGCATATGTGTCACAAACAGACAGAAACTGATCCCTCAAAAATGTACATGATCTTTGATCCTTCGTCACACCACAATAACAGAAATCATGTAGGCAGAAAAAAAAATCAACCAAGTGACGCAGTGCTATACCATAGGATCCATTTTCTTGCTCATGTATTTAATATATTATTCTACTTTTAGATCTTGTTTTTACACTGTGTACTGCTGTCATCTGTTTCAGGAGGGATGTGGACGACATGAGCCAATGGCAGTGTGAGTTCAGGGGTCAGATCAGAGCCCTGAGACAGTGGCTGACAAGCATGGAGATGAGGCTTCCTCCTGTGGACCCCAGGGTCAGTGAGGTTTAAAGTCTGTCTGCCTCCCTGCTGTTGTCCCCTTCACCCTTTCACCGTATTTCACGTTCAACCTGTGAGAAAAGCACATCCATGTATCTTTTCCGATCAATTTTACTCTCAAATTTCAGGGTGGTGAATATTATCAGGCATTCAGGTTTTTATTCTGACCCCTGGCGCAGAACTGTGCAGCATCAGTGGGCAACCTGCCAAGGAGAAATCCATCTGTCAACCCTCTGCTTCCTTGTTTGTCTCCTTGTGTTTGTCGGCTACAGAGCGTCACACAGGCCACACAGATGTACTGTTTGTGGGTCTGTGTGTTGCAATCACACTGGGAAACAAAGTAACAACACTGCATTACAATCAAGTGGAAAGAACAGAGTCTGCAGCCGTGCTAGCTGCTATGTGAGGCTGTACTGTCATTTACTAGTGCTGTGCTTTGAGCTGAATGCTAACAGCAGCATGCTAACATGCTCACTTTGACAATGCAGGGGTTTGAATTTCAAGACAAATACGCCATAGAAAATACAAGGTTCTCAGGGTCTTTGTGTATAATTACTACGGAAGACACACTTGAAAATGGAGCTGAAATTAAATTAATTTACCGTATTTTCCGGACTATTGAGCACACCTGTCAATACGCAGCTCCTGTCTATAAGCCGCTATTGAATTTATTCAAACAGTTTCATGTGGTCCACTCTTACCAAGTCTGACGTGACGAGGCTAAATGTATCGGCGGCACGGAGCTTGCTAGCTTGTAAAAAGCTAACGAGCTTCGTGCTGCCGATACATGAGCCACACCGGTTTTTAAGCCGCAGGGTTCAAAGCGTTGGAAAAAAGTAGCGGCTTATAGTCCGGAAAATACGGTAATCTGGTGCAATAATGGCATTATGTATGGTACCAACTCTCAATAATCATTATCAATCCTGCAGTAAAGTATATTCAGATCGGGGTCACAGAATCATGCATGTCTCAAGTTGTACAGTTTACAAAATGAATGCAGAATTAACCACCACTGACAAAACTATAATAATAAAAATGACTTGAAGGTGGCTGTGTATACTTGAATCTATACTTTCTATGTATACAGTCCATGGGGTGGCCACAGAAGTGACACTGTATATGATCTGTGTGGAGTGTTATTGAGTATTTTAGATGGAACCTGGATCCTAAGTTAAAATTTGAAAACATAAAATGTGTTTTACTGTATTCCAAGGAAAGACAAACATTATGCAGTGCACATATGAATCAGGTGTTGGGAAGCTTGAGCCAACCCTGTGATGTAAACAGTGATGCATTTGTAACTTTGGTGAGTGTCCTCATTTAAAAAGCAAACTTTCATTTTACTATGCAAAATCAAATTTGTGCAGGATTTTATCATTATAATGGGGATAAATTCTGGGTGTGACACTGAGCCATTTACACAACTCCAGAGTCTGTGTTAACCAGCAGCAGAAACAGCTGGAGGACATGAAGTGCAGCTCTTCCAGTGTTTACTTTGCTCCTGGAATAGCCCTGTACAAAAACTAGTGAACCACTCCCTGGCAAACAGACATGTTCACCACCAAGTCCTTATAGGGCTATTTCAACCAACACTTCTGAATCAGTTCCTTGGAAAACTAATACATTACAAGCCTCAACTGTTACATTTAGGCAGTTTCTACATTGTAACTGATCCATGTACATTTTTGCTTTGGGTGTAGTGCATGGACACAACAAAAGTTATAACACCACCACAGACTGTTAGGCTGCAAGAGTCTACTTTATTGCATTTGCAATTTCACAAGGTGACAAAGTGAAAAATGTTTAACAAAAGGCATGTGGATGTGTATGCACCATAATGTGTCTATGCAACACAGTATTACAAACACAGAACATTACAAATGTTAAAAAAAAAAAAAGAAAGGAGCTTATTGGTTGACACAACTTGTTTGTTTTTTTTCTTCAAATTTTCTTTTTTTTTTTTCTTCGTCAATAAAAAAACCCACAAGGTTACAGAAACAAAAACAACTAAGGCAGCCTATACTACAATGAATAATAATTATATAAAAAAACAACAACAACAAAAAAAAACTAATAAGGTTGTAAACGGGACATCCTCCCGTCACCTAGCGTTGGTCGTTGGTTTGATCCCTCCCCGAGGTGTGGTGTGGAGTGGAGAGAGACTGCAGGATCAGGAGGAGGTGGGGCTTCCTGCATCACTGCTCTCACTCACCTGCCGTTGCATCACCATCTCCCTGGCAACGCAGGTGATCTGACCATTCGTCACCACACCTGTGACCCCCGCCCTGGGAGAGAGAGAGAGAGAGAGAGAGAGAGAGGGTGAGAAAAGCTTTATCCTGTATGGCAAAAAGGGTGAGTGGGTCAACCCAGAGAGGACTGATTAACGTAGAGAGAGAGAGGCTATAGCTAAGTAAAGATGGAAATATGGACTACACCCTCTCAGGAGCTTTTAGTGGAAGACTTAACAAAATATGCACAGCTCTTTGGCTAACATTAGACTAGCGATGTGAACAAACATTAACAAAAAACTTTTTCCTCAAATAAGATACATAATGTTGAGCTTGTATTACACCTGTTACTTCCTGCAGTTGAGGTAATGAAAGGTCCCACTTACTCTTTAAGGAAATACAGTACAGTACAGAAAACAACATAAGTATTTAAAGAAACAAGATAAAGTAGCCGTGTCAGTGGTGGCCCTGCTATAAATATGGCTGGGTGTTCTCATACTTACTTCTGCTGTGCCTCCTCAGTCAATGGGGTCATCCCAGGCTGCTTCCCAAAGAAGAAACTGGACCACCAATGGCCAGAGTCCTGTTTGGGGAGTCCTGTGGAGGCAAACAAAGTATTTACTGACTATTTAATTTTCCAAGCACTCTTTACCCTCCTCTTCCTCCAGGACTTAACAGGAGCTTTAATCTGTGAACTGTGATATCATCACAGGAGTCATATGCATCAGAAATTTCACATTGTAACATTCTTGGAGAAGCATGAGAGACCGTTTTAATAAGCTTTAATCGCTGCAGCGAGGCTGAGAAGTACTCAGTGTTTGATTTGCGAGCGCGTTTCATCAGCCACACTCGGGGGAAGAACAGCTCCAGTTTCAGCTCTCAGGACTCGGCTGCATGTTTGGCACCGTGTCAACCTGACTGCGACGCCTCGACCAGTGTCTCATAGCTACATTTACATACAGCCAGCTATACTTACAGTACAACTGCTGCGTGCCACAATTAGCTTCTAGGTCAAGTGGGTGCCACTTAGTCATATAGATGTGTGGAGTCACCATCACACCGATCTAGTTCTGTACATTTATTGACAATGAAAAAGTCTAAAATCTTTTTTGTGCGATCCAAATAACCTGGACTACAAAAATGGACTATAGGTGATTACTATAGATCCTCTTTAAGTTGCCATTATTAGATTTGTGTTGTTGCTGGACTTCACTTGAAAGAAAATGACAAAAATCCAGTCCCAGAGGCATGTGTGCAGAACTGCATGTTTGCACACACCCACTTTTCACCTTTCACCTACTTTCCAGAACAACAATCTGGAAAGTGTGTGTGACAATTTCAGCACATTGGCATCATTTAAAAAAAATAAAATAAATCTGTCTCAGTGGTGAAAATAGAAACAGCTCACCAGATGGTTTTCACTTAAACCAGGATTACTAGTGAAGTCAGAACACACTAACCAATGCTAAGACTCTTACTAGTATACAGGGCAGTTGAACACATGTGCTGAGGCTGGACTGCTCTTTATTTTAGTACTGACACCCGAATCCTAACCAGAGAACCGAATGGGGGCAGCCAGTGTAAGAAATCCCCACAGTGTGAGAAAGGACAGTGAAAAATACACAACTGAAAATCCCTTTCACAGGGGATTAGAAAAAGCCAGATCAGACTAGAAACAACTAGGTGTACTCTATGATGACTCAGCTGCCACAATCATGGGGACTGAGGCAATAGCTGACTCACTCTCAGCAATCCGAGGGTGACTGAAACTCTGTATCAAGTATTCCCAGATCAATGACCAGCAGTATGACGTAGATTTAAACTGTGCAGCTAGATTATGAAACAGGAAGAAATGGGTGGGGAGGAAACCCTCAAACATGTGGATAAAAGCTCTCACAGACAAACATCTGGATGTGGTACACAGACTTGTGGTTGTTGCTTGAGTACGCACTGTTCCTTCCAAGCAGTCAGTATAATTGCTCTGTTTTTTAGCAGTGTAATCTATCCACAAACGTTACTAACCCTGCTCCATACAAAATTATAATGAATCATTTTCAGTGAAATTTCATCTGAAAACATGATTAATGACAGACTGCCTGTCACTCAGGCTCCTCTCAGACTTTGTTTTTGGGAGGGAACTGCTGAACAAAATTGGGGGACAAAGAACATAATTTTGAATGTTTGTAGGTGGTTTTCTTACAAATGCCAGGCAAGTACTTTTACATAGATACAAGTGCTCACCTGGATGGTGAGGGATGACCTCCCCGCTGTACTCCGAACTGCCGCAAGAGCTACTGCTGGACGTAGAGCCGATGCGCCCTGCAGGAGAACAGAAAATGTTAAACTGAAGGGGTAAAATTGAACAGATGGAAAGAAAAAAAACCCCAAACTTCTACTGAATAGTTAAATCTTTGACCCAAAGGCAGAACTTAATGTACTTATGTAATACGTCTGTTCCCCAAATAGTGAGATGGGGCAGACAGGTACTCACAGAAACACATGAAATTTAAATCCATTTTAAACTAGTTATGCAACCACAACCTGAGGCGCAATTGTGAAGCGCTAATGCACTTTTGATTTGATTCACTGAGACAGGCTACAAGTCTATTTGGCACTCTGGGGGAACCCAAACACGACACAGCCATCCACTATAATGGAGCTAGGTGCTAAAAATACTCCAAACTCTTGCGACTTCAGATTTGAGAGTTCGGTGTGAACACAGGCAGGATGTTGTCTTGATAAAACTATTGTTATTGTAAGCTGAACTTAAAAACATGTTTAGACTTGAAACATAAACTGCAGTGAGATAAGACACAGCTTTAGTCTAAACTGATGAATAGGTGGGATACTCCATTCATTACAAAAGCAATTGTATTACTTGCAGTAAATGAGTAATCATGTTTCAATCTTGCTGAAGGAAAGCAAAAGGAAATTCTAGTGACTAACTGTGTCTAACGCTTTAGTCACTTTGATGACTCCGAGTCCTTTGAGTGTGTAATATAGTAGGTCACCAGACACGAGTAAGGAGTCATTTTGGACCTGTGCAGTGGTTTGATGACAGATGGACACAGACTTACTTCGGTAGTAGTCAGTGGTCGCCACAAGAGAACCGCCTGCTGGAATAGCTGCCATTCTGTTGTTGGTCGCTGTACTCTGTGCTAGATGGAAACCTAAAGAAAAAAAAAAAGTTATAGTAGGATTAAAAACCTGACTGGGCTGCATTACTACCAAAGCAATGGAGACCTTTTTCCTAAACATTTAGTTGTAGACAGATACCCACATATGAGCCCAAGCTGTAAGTTGTGCTTTTCTAGTCAACAACAATGCCTAAAATAAGCACACAGTTGGCCATTTTCCTTAATAACTCTATATCATAAAGTTCAAATTCAAAACTTCAGAATAAATAAATGCAAAGTGACTACAACCAGTCCAAATACACTCCAATCTATTTCATGTTCTTTAAGAAATAAAATGGCCATTTACATAATAAATAGGAACGTTAATCCTTAATTTAGGAACTGACGAGCCTGTTACGGATGTGCTTGTTTTCCTAATACTGAACCGACATATCCTTCAGGAGTATTGAACGGACCGGATATATCCACGAATGGAACAGGGTAGAAACTGTACATTAAATGCAGTTAAACTTCTTATGTCTCATGGTCAAAATGCATGTTTAGTAAGACCAAAAAAAAACGGAATATATTCATGTTTTCATGGCTTTGAGAGACTCAGCCTCGCACTGCACGTACACATCTTCAATATAATGACGTCAGCCTATGGTTGTGCAGGGTGGCTTGTTTACATTGTGGACGATCACTGCACCAAACCGACATTTTGATGTTATTCTGTTTGATCACAAATATTGAGGGGGTGGAAAAACAAGAAAGGAACATTATTTAAGGCAACTAAACGTGCAGGGTTACGCCTCACAGAAGGGGAATGGGTGCAGGACCCTTCCAACAGCAGAGAAGACATTTTGTTTTTGTGAAAAAACAAATCATCAACAGTCGGTTGATGTTACTATTATCAGTATGTGGGTCAGCACCACCGATTTGGCCGTCGGTATTCTGGAACCGAAAAAAATCAATCTCAACGAAACAAACACATATGAGTCTTTGTTTCTGCTTTCTCAGAAACAAAGACTCATAAGCATCAACTGTCACTATCATGAGGTAGCTAGCGAGCTAGGGAGTCCACCGTCATAACGGACAAAAACGTCTCACCTTTCACTGACCCAGACGTGCTTGATGTTCAGTAGCACCCAATTCAACTCAGTCGGCGAGGCTGGGGGAGTAAACGCTAGGCGACGGGGCCCATTTGAAATTAAGTTTTGGGTAAATATAACCCTCCAAGGTCCGAACGGATATCTACGCTGCTCGTTGTTAGAACCAATTGCGGCTGCTGGTTTTATAGTTAGGGAAGATGACGTAGCGCCAGTAAAGGGGCGTGGCGAAGAAGGTGATTGGCCCGTTGCTTCAAAACCAAAGCAACACTTCTGCTCGTTCCTCCAAGTTCTGGAAAAACTGAATCATATATGTCGCCTTTTATATAATGTGACGATAAACTAATTGAAATGAACCAACTCGTTTCCCAGGGAGTCCTTACCATAGACTGTATATAGAAATATATAGTCTGTGGTCCTTACATACTATCTGATATAAATGGAAACAGAAAAACAAATCCAAACACCAACCAACAATGTAACGCATAGTCCGTAACAAAGATAGTAAACACGTGGTCACGTATTCAATAAATTCAGCCCATTGCGGTGATTGTGTTGTGTTGTCTCTATGAGAAACCCTCAACATTATTTACCCATCCACTAGCTCTATCTTGTGGTGAAATTTGTGAACTGCATAGTGTCATCATCCTAACATAAATGACATATTATGACGTTTGGTACAAAAAAGGTTATAGGCCAAAAAGAACCTTGTTATACGGATTTCATTTCTATTTACTGTGAAAAATCTAGCTCGTAAATAATCTTTAGATTTAAATGAAATTAGAAAAACATCTGTTTTGATTGTTATCTAAGGTCCAACTTCTCAAATGGGACAGTTTACTGCATTGCTTTTAAATTGTTTTAATAGTGTTTGTTCATTTGTAGTAGTTTGGACGAACATAGATGAAGAGTTTGAATCTGTTTAGAATCTTACATTAATATTATATTAGATTACATTTCACTCTGCACACTTAATGAACCTAATGCATACAAAAAATCTCCCCAGAGACTATGTACATGTTAATCACCATGATCTGCATGGATTCGACCACCGTCCAGGATGTGTTGTATGTTTTTTGTTGCTGTTTGTACTTTCTCAGACCCATTTTATAGCTTACTGGTGTTAGTTTATAAATGATACCTATTACATTTGGGTGAATTGAAGCTACAGGTTTTATCTTTAACACTTCTCTATTATTTGCTATTAAAGTCATAACATGTATCTAAATCCCAAACTCATGTGAGTAGTTTGGAATGAAAGGCAAAGAATGTGTGTATGGTTTCAGATTAAAGACTGAGAAATATTTTGGATATACTGTATGTGTAGTATATGTATTTTTCTGCTGGGTTTCAGAATAAAAGTGTTGCTTACAGATCTGAATGAGGTGTGCAATTAATTTCTTTGTGAGTAGATCCATTCTGAGTGAAAATAATCTGACCACAGCAGTTTTACAAAAGCATGAGGTCCAGTTTTAAATCTGAAAGTTTGTGTACTTAAATTTCAAGATTTTTTCCCTGCAGTTTGTCAGAGTTTAGGATAAACTTGTATCAAAGCCTTACAACTGCAGAAACATTAGTCTTAATATTTAAATAATGGTTATCAGCTACAACTAAAAGTAAGCAGAATTCTTTGAGTAACTGCACCTCTTCCTCACTTTCTAAAGGGGGAATTTCTACTTTAATACAAATAACCGTCGCTGGTTCATCTTACTCGAATTGAACATGTCAGAACTTGAAGTAGGAGTTTCACATCTGAACAGCCATGCTGATACTTTGAATACACAGGTTTGGTATGCACTGGAGAACACACTGCAGGTATTTCCTGTTCAATTAATTCCTTCTAGTTTCTTCCACTACTCTAATAGGTTGGAATACTCCTGACACATGCTCATAAGAGGAAATTTTAAGGTTACTATGTAGTTTGAGGCTATCAAAGAAACATTGATTAATAGGGCCAAGTAATTAACCACATCCTTAAATAAATCAGGCAAAGAGAACTTTGAAGCAGAGACTTTATTTTGAATATAAACAGTCAAGCTGATACTTTGAACAGACATGCTTGGAATGCACTTGAGAACAGATTGCAAGCTATTACGTCCCCATTCACTTCTACTTTAATACTCCTCTCCTTCTTCTTCCTCCTCAACAGAGTCGACACCAACCTCCTCATAATCCTTCTCCAGAGCTGCCATGTCCTCTCTGGCCTCAGAGAACTCTCCCTCCTCCATACCCTCACCTACATACCAGTGAACAAAGGCACGCTTAGCGTACATCAGATCAAACTTGTGGTCCAGACGAGCCCAGGCCTCTGCAATAGCAGTGGTGTTGCTCAGCATGCACACGGCCCTCTGGACCTTGGCCAGGTCTCCACCAGGAACCACAGTGGGAGGCTGGTAGTTGATACCGACCTTGAAACCAGTGGGACACCAGTCCACAAACTGGATGGTGCGCTTTGTTTTGATGGCGGCAATGGCAGCATTCACATCTTTGGGCACCACATCACCACGGTACAGCAGGCAGCAAGCCATGTACTTGCCGTGGCGAGGGTCACATTTCACCATCTGATTGGCCGGCTCAAAGCAGGCATTGGTGATCTCAGCTACAGTCAATTGTTCATGGTAAGCTTTCTCAGCAGAGATGACTGGGGCGTAGGTGGCCAGAGGGAAGTGGATACGGGGATATGGCACCAAGTTGGTCTGAAACTCTGTCAGATCAACATTCAGGGCACCATCGAAACGAAGGGACGCAGTGATGGAGGACACAATCTGACTGATCAGCCTGTTGAGGTTGGTGTAGGTGGGACGCTCGATATCGAGGT
>OOFC01032964.1:0-10907 GCA_900323345.1 Pseudochromis fuscus | reverse complement strand
CTCTACTGTAACTCTACTGTAAGATTACTGTAACTCTACTGTAACTCTGCTGTAACTCTATTGTAACATTACTGTAACACTACTTTAACATCACTGTAACATTACTGTAACTCTACTGTAACTCTGCTGTAACTCTACTGTAACTCTACTGTAACACCACTGTAACATAACTGTAACTCTACTGTAATATTACTGTAACTCTACTGTAACTCTACCGTAACACTGCGGTAACATTATTGTAACTCAACTGTAACTCTACTGTAACTGTACTGTAACATTACTGTAACTCTACTGTAACATCACTGTAACTCTACTGTAACTCTACTGTAACATTACTGTAACTCTACTGTAACTCTGCTGTAACTCTATTGTAACATTACTGTAACATTACTGTAACTCTACTGTAACTCTGCTGTAACTCTATTGTAACATTACTGTAACACTACTGTAACATCACTGTAACATTACTGTAACACAACTGTAACATTACTGAAACTCTACTGTAACATTGCTGTAACACTACTGTACAGCCAGAGGAAGACTGTTGCATCAAAGAGTTTCTGAAGTTCCTACAACAGATCGAGAGGTCTTCTTTAAAAATGATTCAGTCTAAACCTCCTGGTAAAATTGGATTCATACTGGATGAGTGAACTAAGGGAATCAGTTTTTATGCTTTTATGTTATGAATGAGGATCTTTACTATTTGGGATTATTGAATAATAAGATGCACCAAGATGAATGAACTACTGTACTTCAGTGCAGGACGATGTGTAAATGAAACTTTGGACTCACATTTTGTAGGTTTAGTTTCTGTATTTTGTCCAATATAAAACAACAGAATTGTAGTTATGAACAAACCAGCAGCTGTCAGCACAGTGACTGATGACGCTGTGGTTTGAGGAGAAGTGGACAGAAAAAGAGACAGAGACAAACTCATGAGGCTCATTTTACTCCAGAAACAACCTTAACACTTTACACAGTAAAAGCACAAGAAACCAATGATACAAATAAAAACATCAATTAAAAACAACCAATCCCAACAGTGTAAAACTGACAAAGCAACAATCAAATGTACATGAAATAAAGAAAATTAAACAAACTAAGATACGACTGAAAAGAAAAATCATTGACAGCAGTGGTTAACAGCTTGCCTGGCAGATTATTACAAATTTCAGCAGCATGAAAACCACCTCAGCTCCACCATGTTTAATTAGTCTAAAAATGACCGGTAATGCAGACTCACATTACCCCAGAGGTCCGCATGGTTCAGAGTGCGTCAGAAGGTTAGTAAGTAGCTCGTCCACAGGGAGACACTCAGAGTGTGCAGCAGCCAGTTGGAGGAGGTGAGTGTCCCCTGCTGAGGAGGACAGAGACCACCCCTTATTGAGGAGTGTGGGTCCAGAGCCAGCTCTAAGTATAGTTGGACTCACCTCCACACACAGTCAGTATCTGTCACTGGCTGGAAACCACTCCTCTGTCCATCTGCTCCACTTTGTAATGAGCATTAAGGAAACTGTTATTTAGTAAGTGTCGGTTCTCATGTGGGATGTTGTTGATTTGTTGTTGTGGAGACCTTTGCCTTTTGGGTTTTCTCCAGACGGGGACACTGACTGAGTCACTGCTTCAACTGAGCTCTTCATTCACTACACTGCTCCAATTAAAACCACGTTCAGTACTATACCCACAGCGACATTAGATGGGAAACAGATCAAATGTCCATTTGGGAAAAACTGCCACTTGCAGACTGTCCCCACATGAAAAAAGCGCAGAGAACTGGACAGGTGGGTGTCAGGAAGTGTCCAACTTGTCCTCAGACAGATGAGACACTGTCTGTTGTTAGGGCCAGATCACACAGAGCTGTTCATTACAGAGTGAAGATTTCTTATAGATGGACAAATAACAGCAACGACCAGAGAGCTACAGAGCATCCAACAGTTCAACTTCAACTCGACCATTTCATTTCCACCTTATATTCCCACAACAATAATGGCTTGAATCAGGCTGTATGGGATGTGATTTATCCAAATGGAAAACATCCCAACATCCCAGATCCCAAACATCAACCAATGAACAGTGGTTTGATCCAGAGAGATGACGTCTGAGAAGAGCGAGGCCTTCAGGTCTGAAGATAAAAAGACGTGAGGAGCATCCAGCGAGATCTGAGGGAGGAGCTGAGGGAGTGAAGACTCCTGCAGGAGGAAGCTGGAGACCAAACTACAGCAGCACAACAAGCAGCTGTGGACTGTGGAAAACAACCAGCATCCAGCCTGCAGAGGGCAAACAAGGTCAACCTGTAACTCACACACATGTTCACTGTGCACACTTGTTGCAGGTACATACACTGTTTACACTTTATTTATACATGTGCTTATCTACAGATCTGTCAACATCAAAGATTTAAATGAATTATTGTTTGTAACAATCAGGATGTTTTTGGAGGGTGTTGCTAAGCAGCCTCCACTGATGTTGAGTGAGTTGTGTTGATGTTTGGCTGTAGCTGGAGCTCAGTGTGTGACTGAGCAGCACTTAATACACTGCAGTGTTTCTACTGTGTCTGTACATCAGGCAGTGATCCTCTGTTTAAGCCAATAATGTAATAACAGCCGATAATGTAATAAATTTGCCCTTTTTGAAACGTATTAGGCCAATAATAAAAGTCCTGAACTGATAATGTAATAACTGTTGGCCAATAAAATAATGATTTATTACATTATTGGCTCAGTTATTACATTTGCAAAGTCTTTTACCAGGCCAATAACATAATAAGCAGCCGATAATGTAACAAATTATTACGTTATTTGCCAAAAATTATTACATTATCAGTTCAGGACTTTTATTACGTAATTGGCCAGTTGTTATTGGCCTAATACATTTCAAAAAGGGCAAATTCATTACGTTATCAGCTGTTATTACATTATTGTCTCCAACATAGTCCAACATTACCCAGCCTTAGAAAAGACTTGGCAAAATCTTTACCAAACACACATTACAGAAGTTTAAACTGAGACTATAACATACTACCATAAACACTTCATATGCAGATTATTTAAGTTTTTTATGACTTTTGTTGAATATGAAGAGGACTGATAGACAGTCCCCCAGGTGACGGTGGAGCTGGTTACTGGTCAGCACCAGAGGACGATGGTTTGACCACCAACCTCCTGTGTCCCAGTTTCCCTCTGGACCAGTGTGAAGCAGGGTGTAGCTCTGGGAGGACTCGAGCCTTGTCATGTCTTGTGACTCCTGCTTGTGGGTTGCCGCAGGTGAAGACTTACTCACGGCTATATTAAGCCATGTGGTTTAATATAGACCCCCCCTCCACCCCCCTCCTTGGAAAATGCTGATAGAGTGTCAGCGGGTGCACGGCCTCCTCACGCTGTAACTCACATTACAGATCCACACACACTGCAGCAGGTATCAGCGGGCAGAGGGAGCTACTAATACTCTCACACACACACACACACACCGGGCAGGGAGAGGCCAGCTCTCACTCACATTCATACACTTTAGTAACGCTGCTCATCTTCACTGTCGGTTTCTGTGCACCCCCTCAGTGCAGGGCCACAGAAACATCAAGCTGCTACCAAAACCCTCAGTCGGTTCAGTCCCTGCAGACACATGATGCAGCAGGAGATTCGTGTTGTGGAGCTTTTAATTTGAAAAGTGTCATCATACGCAGCCCAACACTGTGTTTACCTTCATTATACTGAGCGCAAGTGATGAAGGATGAGGATGATGCGCAATTACATGTCCCACGTGACAGACTCTCACATGTCCTGGTTTGTTTGTTGGATATTTTAAAAGGTCTCCAGCTCAACCAACCTTCAGTGCTGATGCAGCTCATGTTGAATATCCCTGTGAGGATGCAGCAGGACATGCATTACTTCAGGAGGGGAGGATCTAACCCTGGTGAAAAAACTCTCCTATGGTCCCTTGTTGAGCAGTGTGAAGTGGCTGGTAGTGATTTCCACCGATCAGAAGCAGCCTCTGGTCACCTGGGTTGTGCCCTTGCCTTTGTAGAGTAGAAACCCCATTTAGTCTTAGCTTTAGCATTAGCCTTAGGATTAGCTTTAGTTTAGCATTAGCATTACCCTTGCTGTGTCATAAGTGCTACACTGAGGTCCTTGTATTTGCATATTTGTGTACCCATACTTTGTTTAATATGTTAATGAATAATGTGTTAAAAGGTTTTTTAAATCTGTCCAGAGTCATCTGAGGTGGACCAGGACACGGCAGCTGTCCAACCATCCTCTCAGGTGTGCTGCTTGGACACAGACCTGGACCCACGTCAGCAACGTTACCTCCTGGTTTAGGATGAAGTGACCCTCATCTGGTCTCAGTTACACTTCTGGACAGAACAGTCCAAATACCTCCACAGGTACAGGTCTGTTGTTGCTTCAAGGTGTGGCTCAGGACACACATCCATCCATTCATCTTCTACATACACTTATCCAATCAGATCGCAGGGGGACCGGGACCTATACCAGTTGGCATTGGGTGAGAGGCGGGGCACTTCCTGGACTGACTGTCAGTCCAAGAGACAAACAACAGAGACAAACAACCATGTATCACACTCACACCTCAGGTCAAACAATATTTGCTTTTAACAAAACATACTGAAAACACAATGTTAGCTCAACAGGAAGTAGCTGTGGGTGTGACAGTTGGATCTGTGGCGTCTGGATGACAGAGAGAGATCACAGAGTCCAGGTGTCACTGTCACCAACAGCCTCTTCCATTAATTATTAATGAGGGTTCAGCCCAGGGACAGTGCTGACCAACCAGCAGGGGTCGTCACACTGTAGACCTGGATCAGGAGTTTGATCCTCTTACACAACAGGCGGCCTCCACAGTGGACCTGTCATACAGCTGTTTGCAGGGGGCTTGTTGATGTTAATGAGCAAACAAAATTTTTGTTGGTTTTCTGGGATCAAAGAAAATGAAAGGATGTGTTGGAGTGTTGAAGCTGCTCTGAACACCACAGTGTACAATCACTGTCACTGCAGCTCAGCCTTACTGAAGAAGACCCTTCGTATACCCTGATGCACTGAATCATACTTTTAGGATTGATTTTAAACTGCACAGGAAGTGAGTGTAATGAAGCTGAGGGCGGGATTAGAGCTACACTGGACTTTAAAAGTGAAGATTTTTGCAGCTAGAGGTGAAAAACGAGCCATCAGGTGCGACTGATGTGTTCAGTTTATCAGATGATCTGAAGACCAGTCCTGGACATAACTTCCAGGTTGTGGCTTGAGTCCTTCCCCCTGAACATGAGTGGGTGGTGTTTGTCTCTGAGGACGCTCTGAGCCGGTCTCCTGCAGCGCTGTGTGTGGAGGACGTCCATGGAGGAGAGGTCAGAGGTCAGAGATGGTCCCCTCTGGAGTCAGTGTGGTGTTTCCAAACCACACGGTGATGCCACTTGCTGAGTCCAGTCTTCTTCAGCAGTCCGATGAAGGACATCCTCTGCTGAGCCTTTTCACTGCTGCCACTATGTTTTTGGTCCAGCTGAGGTTCTCAGAGATGTGAAAGCTGAGGAACTTGTAGCTGTCAACAGTCTCCACCTCAGTCCTATGATGGTGACGGTGTCTCTTGCTTTGTCCAGGTTGAGGACGAGGTTGTTGTCCTCTGTGATTTTCCACACTAGGTCTCTGTGCAGTGACTCATCCTTTCCAAGGAGGGTCGTGTCGTCTGCATATTTAATGATGGTTATTATTGTCCTGGGTGGACGTCAGAGTCATGTGCGTAGATAGTTTTGGGTTGGTCCTCACCTCCTGTGGTCTGTCTGTCAGGAAGTCCAGGGTCCAGTTACAGGTGGTGCTCCCAGGTCTGGGTCGGTGGTTCTGATCCTGCACTGGGTCCGAGGTGTTGTTTGAGGATACAGTGATTAACATCCCTAATACAACACTAGCAGGGGTATATGGGACTGAATAAATAAAATGATCTCCACTTTAAAATATTCCACATCTTCAGATCACCACTGATGGAAAAGTTCAAACATGCTGCAGTCTGATGGAAGTCTACTGGAAAAATGATTGGACGTCTACTGGAAGTTTACTGGAAATATGACTTTATATAGACAACAGCACGCTCCGTTATGAGTCAGCACACATACCAACATAACCGGTCTGGCAAGGTGACTCCTCTCACATGCTGTCAGGGAGTTAGCCTGCAGCTCCACATACCAGCACAGGCCGCTGCATCAGGAGGAATGTCTCTGTGCTTTCATGTGGCGAGTGGAGCGGCAACCACACAGTGCAGCCATCACACAGGCCTGTATGGGAAGCACATGTCAGGCAGTGAGTGCACAGACAGCTCATTAAGGAACCTCTGCTCAGCCCTTTACAGCTGGGTCCACAGAGGTTTCTTATCTTCATACACATAAACAAGGGCACCAGATATGTGCCATTGATTCGTGATTCAAATGTAATCAAACTGCTCATCCAAGAAAAACAAACAGACAGTTATCTATTGAAGTTCACTGACCTCTGGTAGGACAGTACTGGTTAGTGAGCAGCAGGTGAAGCAGGGATCAGGTCAGAGGATGAGCTGAGTTTCCACCAATGAACCACAAACCATTTACTCTCAGATTGATTCATAATGACCACAAACCATGATGCACCATAACACACAGAATGAGACAAAGAGAAAAGACCTGAGGACTGTGTCAGTACAATGCTGCAGTTTCACTGCTGCTGAAGAGTCTTTCTGTGGTGACACATCTTCAGTCCAACAGTCACACACCTGCCTGGTGTCGTCACTGTTCACTGTGTGTGTCTCCTGTGTGTGTTTGGTGCTGCTATGTCTCCTGTGTGTGTTTGGTGCTGTTGTGTGTCTCCTGTGTGTGTTTGGTGCTGCTGTGTCTCCTGTGTGTGTTTGGTGCTGCTATGTCTCCTGTGTGTGTTTGGTGCTGCTGTGTGTCTCCTGTGTGTGTTTGGTGCTGCTATGTCCCCTGTGTGTGTTTGGTGCTGCTATGTCTCCTGTGTGTGTTTGGTGCTGCTGTGTGTCTCCTGTGTGTGTTTGGTGCTGCTGTGTGTCTCCTGTGTGTGTTTGGTGCTGCTATGTCTCCTGTGTGTGTTTGGTGCTGCTGTGTGTCTCCTGTGTGTGTTTGGTGCTGCTGTGTGTCTCCTGTGTGTGTTTGGTGCTGCTGTGTGTCTCCTGTGTGTGTTTGGTGCTGCTGTGTGTCTCCTGTGTGTGTTTGGTGCTGCTGTGTGTCTCCTGTGTGTGTTTGGTGCTGCTATGTCTCCTGTGTGTGTTTGGTGCTGCTGTGTGTCTCCTGTGTGTGTTTGGTGCTGCTGTGTGTCTCCTGTGTGTGTTTGGTGCTGCTGTGTGTCTCCTGTGTGTGTTTGGTGCTGCTGTGTGTCTCCTGTGTGTGTTTGGTGCTGCTGTGTGTCTCCTGTGTGTGTTTGGTGCTGCTGTGTGTCTCCTGTGTGTGTTTGGTGCTGCTGTGTGTCTCCTGTGTGTGTTTGGTGCTGCTATGTCTCCTGTGTGTGTTTGGTGCTGCTGTGTGTCTCCTGTGTGTGTTTGGTGCTGCTATGTCTCCTGTGTGTGTTTGGTGCTGCTGTGTGTCTCCTGTGTGTGTTTGGTGCTGCTGTGTGTCTCCTGTGTGTGTTTGGTGCTGCTATGTCTCCTGTGTGTGTTTGGTGCTGCTGTGTGTCTCCTGTGTGTGTTTGGTGCTGTTGTGTGTCTCCTGTGTGTGTTTGGTGCTGTTGTGGGTGTGTTGTGTTGTGTTGTGTTGTGTTGTGTTGTGTTGTGTCGTGTCGTGTCGTGTCGTGTCGTGTGTGTGTGTTGTGTGTGTGTGTTGTCTGCTGCTCTCCTCATGTTCTCTGGAAGTTTGGACTCTGGTTTTTGTCATATTTCGTATCAGTATTTTTGTAAATTAATTTGTGAGTTGACCTTGATTCACTTCAAACATTCACTTCAAACACTGACTGCTGACTTCCTGCCTGATGTCCCGCCCCCTGACAGGTGCTGTTGTAACAAAATAACAAATGTCATGTCCATCAGCTTTCAGCTTTCACTTTCTCTTTATACTCCAGGTGGAGAAGGAGGAAGGATGTAGAAACACATGTTGTTTTCTCTTATGTGTAATCCCCCGGGGACAAAATGTACTTCAAGCTGCTGGAAATGAAACATAAAATAGATAAGGAAAATATTTGAGAATGATAGTAACATTGTAAAGCCTTGACCTGAATATGTAAAATTCTGTGACTACACAAATAAAATGGTATTGAAGTGTATCAGTGGGACAGTAACGTATCGTAATGAAAACCAGTTCATCTCCTGATGTAAACCTGTGAATTACTTCGACTTCAACATCGATCAGACGAACGCGGAAATGAAACCTTGTGACTGACAGCTGCTCCAGACTCAGGAGATACATCTGTTACCATGGCAACCGGGAGGGAGGCGATGCAGGGAAACTCAGGGTTTGTTGAAGAAAACCTGTCAGAGAGCAGGTTATGTTCACAGAGTCTGTTACCATGGTAACTGTCTGGAGCTGAAGCGCTGAGGTTTCCTCCTCTCAGGGTTAACTAACTCAGCGTTTCCACTAAAAGCTGCTTCTGGATGGGACATGTTATTATTGTGGCTGACCAGCGTGTACCACCCTTCACTTTATTCTGGGATGCAGTCACGCCACTGCTTCTAAAGTCAGGTTAGCCTGCTGCTTATTGAAGGGTTTCCTGGGAGGTGCAGGTCACACCGGGCCAGGAGATGGTCAGGTCAACTGGTGCACTCCCAGTATTTCAACACAGAGTATTTATGGGTTTGTTACACTCACATCCATTGTAACATATGTGTGCATGGAAGTAATGTATATACTTGGTTGGGGACAGCACATGTGTGCATGCACCCGAGTGAGATTAATGTAGCTTATCTGCCATATGCAGGCCCATTTCCATGCCAAGTTCACACACACACACACACACACACACACACACACACACACACACACACCAGCACAGATACATAATAATAACCTATGTATGAGTAGTGAGTGTGGACAGCAGCGTAGCCCTGCAGCGTGATGATAGAAGATGCAGAGTTAATCAAAGCCCACCAACCTGCCAGAGGCTTCAATGAGCGCAGCATTATCTCACTTCTCTCAGCTTCCTGTGACTTTATCTCTGCAACACACATGACAGGGTCCAACCGTCCCCCAGCCCGTCTTCTCCTGTCACACTGCACATCCACACTCTGCTGTTAATCATCTCATCAAATGAGACATCGTTTACATTCATTACATTCAGATTTACATTGCTTTGCATATATTTGTCATCTTCATCACCTTGTGGGGGAAACACTCCTACAGAGGATTAACTGACCTAAAAACAAGCAGAATCACATGAAATCATGTTTCTATATATTCTCCTTGTTTGAATACCATGAACCCAACAACCTAAATCTCACTCATTTCCAATAAAAATGAGCTGAAGCAGAAATATTAGAAACTGATTCAGAAGTCACATTGTGCAGGTACTAATGCAGACCTGTGGATTTTGAAACTTCTTTATAAGACAGCACATCCATTCAACTTTTTATCTGTTTAGTGCCCAATGATATAACAAAGGTCACCTACGAGTGTTAGTAACCTACAATGTAGTACAGCAACAAATCCAATAGTTCTCCTCAGCTTGAAGATCTGAAATCTGAACCATGTTACAGCTGTGCAGCCACTCAAAGAGAAACAATTAACACAGTAGCAAACATTTACCAGCTTTTTAAAGGGTTATTAGAAAAGACACAACACTGGAAGAAATGACATATCAAATCCACTTTAAAGAAATCAATGTAACAGGTGAAGGACAAACTATTTTCTCAGCCACACTCACAAAACATCAGAAACAGAAATAAAGAAAAATAAAAAAAAAAGCAAGGTCGTCCACAGGACACACAGTCAGTGGAGCAGTGATTTAACTGTGGACCACAATGTTTGACAAAAACCTCACAGTTTACACACAACATTCAGCTGTTAAATCGGAGTCAGTTCTCCGTGTTCCTCCCACAGGCCAAACACATACATGTGAGGTTCACTGCTGCTTCCAAATGTCTGTCAGTGTGAGTGTGAGGGTGCATTGGTGTTTGTTGCTGATGATGTCTGTGAGCCATCTGATGTCATTAGATAAAGTCAACATTGAATGAATGGTTTGGTGATGGTTGGAGGGACCATAGACACAGACTGGCAGCCACGCCTCCATCACTCTGCCCCAGGCAGCTGTGGCTATCTTAGCTTACTGCCACCAGTATGACTGGGTGTGAATGAATAATGGTCTCTGGAAAGAGCTGTATAAATCCAACCATTATTATTATTATGATGGATGGATGATGGATGGATGATGGATGATGGATGATGGATGGATGGATGATGGAGGGATGGATGGATGGATGATGGATGATGGATGGATGATGGATGATGATGGATGAATGGATGGATGATGATGGATGATGGATGATGGATGATGGATGATGGATGATGGATGATGGATGGATGATGGATGATGGATGATGGATGATGGATGGATGGATGATGGATGGATGATGGATGGATGGATGGATGGATGATGGATGGATGATGGATGATGGATGGATGATGGATGATGGATGGATGATGGATGGATGGATGATGGATGGATGATGGATGGATGGATGGATGATGGATGATGGATGGATGATGGATGATGGATGATGGATGGATGATGGATGATGGATGATGGATGATGGATGATGGATGGATGATGGAGATGGATGATGGATGGATGATGGATGGATGATGATGGATGATGGATGATGGAGGATGGATGATGGATGATGGATGATGGATGGATGATGGATGGATGATGGATGGATGATGGATGGATGGATGGATGATGAATGGAAGATGGATGATGGATGATGGATGGATGATGGAT
>OOFC01032962.1:0-18279 GCA_900323345.1 Pseudochromis fuscus | reverse complement strand
TGATGAACCTGTATCTCATGATGAACTTGTATCTCATGATGAACCTGTATCTCATGATGAACCTGTATCTCATGATGAACTTGTATCTCATGATGAACCTGTAGCTCATGATGAACTTGTATCTCATGATGAACCTGTATCTCATGATGAACTTGTATCTCATGATGAACCTGTAGCTCATCATGAACCTGTATCTCATGATGAACCTGTAGCTCATCATGAACCTGTATCTCATGAAGAACCTGTACCTACTAGTAAAGGCAGCTATCATATGTGGTGTGTTGAAACATATCTCATGATGAACCTGTATCTCATCATGAACCTGTATCTCATGATGAACCTGTATCTCATGATGAACCTGTATCTCATCATGAACCTGTATCTCATCATGAACCTGTATCTCATGATGAACCTGTATCTCATGATGAACCTGTATCTCATCATGAACCTGTATCTCATGCTCTGTGCAGGCTGTGTCCACACTGTCAGACCTGCTGAGGGATAATCTGAGGAACAGTAAAATAAAGCAGTTCCTGCTGCCACCACTCGGGGAGTTCCTCTACCTCATCTCCTCTCAGGTACTCTGTGCATGTCAGAAGCCAAGATGAACACACACATTAAAAGAGATAGATTATAATTGAATGTTCTAATTGAAACATATTAATCGATCCAAACACATCTACACATGTGACAAATGGATGCAAATGCATTGATTGAAGTGGGTTCCACAGGTGGCACAATTTTTTATTTATTTTTAAATCTGTTTGTAATATGATTTTCTGGTAGTTTGGATTTTAATATTTCTAAAGCAATCGACTACTTACTACAGTAACAATGTTGTAATCCAGAAATGTTGTGATTATATGATTAATGTTATTACATGGTTAGAAATTTACAGTGAAAACATTTGCATGGTGCACCTTATACTGTACTTCAAGGTCATCAGGATTCCCCCAAGCAGCCGTTAAACCTGAATAGAAAATCATCTGTTAGAGAAAAGTTTTGTGTCTCTTCAGCAGGAATGTAATGAATTTATTTTTGATTTAGTGTTTCAAAATAAACCCAATATGTGGATAAAGCAGGTACAGAAGATAACTGACTGACTGACTCTTTCAAAATGAATCACTCACAGTGTTGAGATCTTATGCAAGAGAGATGAAAAGACATTTTCTTATCACCTAAGTGAGAAAGAACCAATCTTGAGTGAAATGAATGAAACTGAGTTCTCTGTCAACAGGTGACAGAATTTTAATTTACATGCAGTCTAAATTGAATAGAAAGGAAATTGACCCCCAGCCCTGAAAATTACGAGAGAAAGAGTGGAAGAGATCTCGTTTGACTTCATTAGAAAGGCTGATGCCAATTTATTGGAGGTTAACCTCAATCTAACCAAGCAAGTCAATTAAGCAGCATACGATTTTTATTTACGCCTCTCATGGATAACCTTCAAAAATCAATCAGCCCACCTGATTACACTTATTACTCTGCTGCAGCCAGAGAAAAGCTCAGTGTTGTTTAGAGGCTTAAAGTAAATTGACTTTTTTAGCTCCTGCAAGAGTTGTGTTTTTCCACTGATTCCTGTGTGGTTTTCCTCAATTACCAGGCATCTCAAACTGTTTATCATTTAGTTACAGTGAAAAAGAAAAATACAGTAACCCATTTTTAAAAAAAAAAAAAAATGTAGGATATCCACAACATTATTGAACATGACGGGGAGTGATTTCACTGCCACTGAAGTTTTAGGGTGATAAAGTTTACTTGGTTTGATTAATTCTACAATTAAGGGAAGTGTTGAGTGTCATAGATTAAATAAGGGGCCAATACTAAGGAGTAATAGAGGTTTTATCTGAATTCATTAACAGTGTAAACCATTATATATAGTAATTCTTCATGAGTATAATCCAAGAGTTCAGGCCTCTGCCTTCTTTTCCTGCTACAGAGAAATGACTGGATGCTCAACAACTGTAATGTTTTTTCTGTTTGAAGAACTCTCATCACTTGTGGTTGGCTGTTTCAGAATAGATAGTATGAGATGTTCTTACTTGTTTATAAATATTCTCATGGCTGTGCCCCTGACTGTAATATTGATATGCTGCCAAAATGTTGGTGGAGCTCTAAGAACCACTGACTCTCTGGTGTTTGTTGTACTAAAAACTCAAAGGTCCTGCAGTATGTTGAAGCTGACATGTATTGACACAAAGCCACGAAGAAGTCATGTGGATTGGTTTAACTTTGCTGTGTTTTCTTGTATATCAATAACTTGCTGTTGTGCCTTCCAGGTTTTCTGGTTTTTAATTTTGGATTAGCATTTAAAAATGAACTCACAACAAGCTCTGTGACAGTCTGCATGTTTGGCATAAGCTCTATTGTCAAATTCCAAGCTGGTGCCTTATGTTAAGCTACAGTAGTGATTCATTAAAGACCAGTTGTTTAAAAGATACCTGAGCTTGACTGCACATGTTTAAAGCTGCTTATTTGTCATAACTTTTTCAGTATTTTCAGTATGAACTTAAAGAGGATCAAAGTATCAAATCATGGTGAACAGAGATACTGTGCAGTCGTTAACATTTTACTTACTGTATTACCTTCTGTATTTCCCGACAGCAACATTTTCCACATGTACACAGATTAATATGGACATACAGAGAAAACATTTTACATTTGACTTTTGATTAAAATAGTGAATCCACCGCTATGTTCCACAATAAGTGGCTAATGACGTCTGAGGTGAATGTTCATGCTGTCTGCTTTCAGATTCAGGATCAGATGCAGAATCAGACATGATCACACTGATTTGAAAAGTTTGAATATCCCGTTTACAAAGTTACATCACTTTGTATGTTTATAGTCACCTGTTGAAGAATCAGGCTCCGCCTCCTGTTAGTCTCCCTGACATTAGCCAATCAGAAGAAAGTGAGTTCTTGAAGGAGAGGGGGATCAAAACAGCTGAAATGAGGGACTGCATAAATGACCATTATAAGATAAAGGAACTTTTTGAACTGCAGTCTGTGCAAAGTACTCTGGAGGAGGCCAAGACTATAAATACAAAACTGGAAATTAGCATAATAGGTCCTCTTTAAGAATTTGATGTTTCTCTAGCAACGTCAGTGAAGGAATAATAGCTGAAAAACAAGGGTTACTGGATTCATACTGAGTCATTAGAGAGTCTTATGGTGCACTGCCATGTGAGCTGTCTGATGTTTATTGTGGTCAGTGTAAGTGATCAGCTCCACTGCTCCCTCGGTTCTCAAGATATAACCTGAAACTTTTAGAAACATTACAGAAATATGATCTATTATTACTACTGTATGACCACAAATCACTACAAAGTATTTGCTGAAATTATGTATGGTCACTGAGGGCTGCAGTATCTTAAATCTTTGAGGATCTATTTACAGCACAAGATGCTGGGACCTCTCACTGTATGTATCCAGTATGAAATAGTATTTTAATACACATTACTAGTTAAGTTACAGCATCAGCAGAAGCGTCTGTATTTGTTACCAGCAGTCCTAATGAAAACCCTACAAAGCATGTGAAGTCCATCTGACAGGTAGACCCTCTCTGCCTGTATAATGGCAGAGAAAACAGTTTATTTAAGTAATGTGAAATGGTCCTTTAAGTGTCCCCAGGTAAAATCTTCTGCTTTACTCCTCTCTTCTTCTGCAGCGCCAGTCAATGACAATGATTATCTATAGCCTCCAGTGCCGTCTTTATCCTCAAGGTTAGATGTAGCCTAGAGCCTAGCACAGTAGCACTGAAACAGAGCATTGTTTTATAAAATGATGGAAATATTGGTTGAAATAATCAGAATTTTTTGGGAATGTAAGACAGTACCAGTACGACAGTGTATTTATAAAATGTATTTTGTCAATAAAGTAGCACACTCATTCATCATGATCAGGTGAATTACTGAAGTACTGATCAACCAAAAAAAGAATGAAAGAAGACCTTCATAATTAATAAAGCAAATATAGCAAAGTTTTTCACTGTTGGGAGAAAGTGTAATGTCATAAATGTAATATTTTGGAATTTTAGGTTTATGAAAACAACCAGTTGTGTCTGACAAGTTTTGGGAAATGTGATCAGCAAACATTTCCTTACATATTTTGTAGCATTTTATATGCTAAAGGATGAACAAATTATTTATTTAGGTTATCAAGGAAAGCATTGTGTTTATAATGCACACACATACTGTCACCATGTAAAACTAATATTTTGAATGAAAAACAAATCAAACATTGAAATAGGTATAAAAACATATTCCTGCACAGGCCTGATAACCAAGTAATCAAGATGTCTTGACTCCTCTTGCTCCCTTTCCCCTCCCTGTTTTGGCCTTTTCTTGCCCTTTTCCTCGCTCTTCTCTGCTTGCATCACTTACACTTTATCTGTCTGTCTTTCCCTCACTCCCACTGTACTCCGCCACTGCCCCCACCCCCTAACTGTACCCCCTCCTCCTCTCTCCTCTCACCCTTTCTCCCTCTTTTTTCTATGCCTCTCTATCAGGAGGAGAAGAGAGGCTCCCCAGAGGGACTGTGGTTCGTTCCCGCTGCCGCCTACACTGGCTTAATGAGGAGCCTGCGGGAAGGGGTGAGTGTCTCTGTGTATGTCTGCGTGTGTCTGTTTGTGTCTGTGCCTGTGTAGCTGTGACTAAGTCTCTCTCTGTGTGTGCCTGCATGTGTGTGTGTGTGTGTGTGTGTGTGTGTGGCAGGGGATCCCTGTGAACAGTAATGATGAGGCAGCTGTGGGGGCCTAAAGCGTTGTTTGCCAGCTGCAAGTCAAGGGCATGCAAAGCAGTCACACACACATGCGTGCACACACACTCTTACCTGCATCAAACACAACCCTTTACTGCTCAGCAGCCTGACCTCAGCAGCAATTAGGACCCTCCAGACACACACATACAGTAGATGGAGCAGAAACATAAGCGGAAATGTAGATAGCGCCTACCTCTCTGTTTTCCTATGTGTTTTTATTTATTTATTTATTTACTTACTTTTTTGTAATTTGTTTCTAATCACCTCTCCTATTTAATTACGCTTTGCCTTTTAAATTAGTCTGTCACAGAAAGGTGGAATGAAATGTATGGGTCATGTATCAATGTATCTCGCTAATGATCTTGGTCTTAATTTGGTTTGAACCCTGTGCTGTTTAACTTTAGCAATAAGTGCTCAAGTTTCTCAGCTAATTAAATGTAGACATGGAATAAAAAAGGGGTTTATTATTAGGTCTAGTTGTTTTTTTTGGGTTGTTTTTGCTTTACTTGTGTTCGTATCAAACTGTGCACAGGTGGCCCATCGCTACTCAATGAGGAAATATGTGTGGAGACTAGTAGACACAGTGAACAGGTAGAGGCAGAGATGGAGATGGATGAATGTTGTTTTGTCTCTCAGAGGCAGAAGGGGTCTTACTGTGGTGGCCCACTATAGCAGAATGAATATAGATGAAACTGGTCTGCACAGTTGTCAGCTAGTACCTACTGTTGCTTCATTACCACTGGGAGTGTAGCGGGGGGGTGGGGGTAGATGAACAGAGGAGGGGTGTGTGTGTGTGTGACAGGAGCAAGGAGAGGGGTGGAGGGGAGGAGAGGGAAGGTTGACTTATTTATCATTATTGAGCTGTGAGAGTATGCTGATGGAAACACACACACACACACACACAACTCAGACTCTGCCTTAGGGACCCGACACTCATCCTCAGACCCAACCTGCCTCACTTTTCTTTCCATCTCTCGCTCTCACCCTCCTCTCCCTCTCTCCACCCTGTCTCCCTCTCTCTGTCTCCCTCTCTCTGTCTCCCTGACTAGCTGTTTTTCCAGTAGAATTATATTACAGAGCTGTCTAAATAGTCTAACTTTGTCTCAGGGGCATTAGATTTTTCCGAGTTAACAAAGTGGTCGCACCACACCATCGTTTACTATACTTCTACACTCTGGTCTGCACATGCATTGACACCCCTGGGAAAGTTATATATTTAGTTGGATTAATACTTCAGCAACTTGTGAAAACTTACAAACTTATTTACAAACATTAAAAACAAGCCTTCATTCAAGTTGTAATGCACTGTTGCTTTTTAGTTAATGAACATACAAAGAATGTGTAAATGTTTGAACTTCATTACTGCTTTCACTTAATCAGGAGGACCTGGAGCACAGGTCAATAATTTTAATCAGGAATTAGTCAGCTGAGTGCAGGTTCAGAGCTGATGCATTTTGTGACTCTTCAGACCTTGTGGTAATACTCAATAACCATGACTGTGCAACTGACAGGCTCTTACAAAGATACCCAAACAACTCAAGCTAGCAGTATCCACTGAGATGTCTTTAAGAAATTGCTGTTAATAATGGACATCAAGACAAGAATGTTCAGATAAAGCAGTGATCCACCAACAGGAGTCATCAGGAGGAACCATTACTTACCACTTAATCACAAAAGTCTGCAAAGCAACATATTGGATGACGTGTTGTGTAAACAAGTGCTGTAGACAGATATTCAAGATATTCTTCTTAAGTTTTGTGCGGTGGCCAGTGGCATAGAAAACTTTTCTTGCATTGCAGTAAATAGCAAATTGTGGATGCAAATGTCATACAATCAGTCAAAATGATGCTGGCATTCACAACACAAGGTCCCTCAAGGTCACCTCTTTAAAAAAACCTTAGATCTGAAGAATGCTGTATGTTCAAGACAATGTAAAAGTTGTCTTTGACAAAGGAGGTGGATACATTTCTTTATATTTGTTCACTGTGAGGTTTGTAGTTACTTATTCTCACTTCAAATATTAACAAAATAAAACTTGCTGCTCTCATTGGAAGGTTGTACAAAGCTTTTGATTGAAAGTAAAGGCAGCTATCATATGTGGTGTGTTGAAATGGACGAAGCAACCGGGTCTCACAACTGAGACCAATGTGAAAGTGCAAAGAAGTGCAATAACCCCAATGGTCGCTAGATGCTAAAAAACACCACTCTTAACATAGTCGTTTTCAAACATGAAATTCTCAGTCAATATATTTTTTTCTACAAGTCATTGTGATGTCATTAGCTTAAGTCAGCTCTTCTTATCAGTGATCTGAAAAAACATCATTCGGTAGATTTTAGTTTGGGACGGCGGTGGCTCAGTGGTATAGTGGTCTACCATATACCAACTGAAGGGTCGGTGGTTCGATTCCTGCTCCTCCCAGTCACTGTCAGTGTATCCTTGGGCAAGACACTTTACCCACTTTTGCCTCGTATGAAGCCACAAGTCCGTCACTCTGCCCCAGGGCAGCTGTGGCTATCATAGCTTACCACTACCAGTATGACTGGGTATGAATGAATGTGCTTTGAGTGTCTGTATAAATCTAATCTAATTATTATTATTATTATTATTTGTCTTCAAAGAGAGAAATATTTAGAGCTGTGGTCAGTTTGATTGACAACACTGAGACCAGCCTTGAACTCGAGTCTCATACACATTGGGTATTATCCTCAGGTTCAAGGGTCAGACCCGCCTCCTCACTCCTCCCTTCATATCCAAATATGGTCACTTCTGGCTCCGAGCAACCAACATGGCAACATTCAAATGCTACACTCCTGTCCACAAACCAACATCCAGTTTGAATCCCTCTTTGCCAAAGAATGAAATGCTCCACAGCAGTGGGATCATTTGCATATAGTTAAGTGACAGACGTCAATCATGCAATAGTCTCTTGAATAAGATATATAGTAGCTTTTCATTTCATTAACATCAACTGGTTAGCAACCTGCTACTGCCAGCATGTTCCTTGCTTGCTACGACGATAATGTTAAGCACTCGCCTGCAACTAGTCATTAAACTTCGAGCACCACCTGATTCAAAAGGACATGCAAAGAATTTCACTTTGAATTTCTCTACTTTCTCTTCTAAGCGGGCATTTACTCATCAGACATGAGCAGCTAAGCCTCACAAAGAGAAACTAATGAATTCAGCCTCCTGAAAATTAGCTTTGAGGGGAAAATAGTGGAACTTTTAATCTAACAATGGAATTTGTGTTGAATTTCACTGCCTGTAAAACACATTTATTGAGGCTTTTCACTCACTTTACTGCTCAGTGTCCCTTTTCCTAAGAAACCAGACCTTTACTCTTGCAATGTCTTGAGAGGGATACATCGGCCAAGCCAGTATATCAATACTGTATAAGTGTATAGATCTACTGTATATGCTGGATGCAGCTTACTGGTTAAAAAATGAAAATAAAAATCCTGGTCAGTACAAAGTGTCACATCCTAGTCACAATTTCTTGAACAAATTTAAGGGACAAATGTGTTCATAGTATTACTTATTTTTAATCACTATGACTAATGGTAAAGTCTTTGGGGTTGTGGAAATGAGCAACTGTTTTGTGGCTTGTTCTCAAAAGTTGCTTTTTATGTAATATATTGCATCCATCTAATTAGATCCTGCTATTTTGACCTATATTTTGTCAATGTCAGTGTTGTTTCAAACATATTTGAATATGTTTAATCAAAATCGGATTGAGCAGAATGACCAGTTTCGAACAAGCCAACCAGTAAAAGTATTATTTTCACAAGCCTTCTGAAAAGATTTTTTTTTCCATCAATAAAAAATAAAATGCTACAATATGAAACTAATGCATTTAAAAGCTACATAATAAAAAGGTGTGCTATATTAAAGCTCCTCCATCAAGTTTAGATGACTCTACTTATGTATATTGAATGGAGTAAATCTGACCTAGATGAAGAGGTGACCTGGCTGTATAATCCAGCCAAGGCTTATACAGTGTTGAACATCTGGTCAGAACGACATCGGAGATAAAGTTGGTCATCCCTGACAGCAAGAGAGCAGCATAGAGGAGGGACATAGAGCAAAGCAGGAAGATATTTTTTTTTAACAGTATTTACTTTTGTGCGTAGATGGAAAAAAAATACTCTGGTGTTGTGGTCTACCAAGACATTTGTACATGTGTAAATGATTGACAGTTTTCACAGTTTCTACTGATACAATGTTGACCATGTTGTGTTTCTATTCTATTTCTTCTGTTTGTTTGGTTTTTTTTCGGTGAAATATAACATCCAGATACAAGAACGTGTAAATGGAGCAGACATTATTATAACAAAGCCTAAGTGCTGCTTAGAGAATATTGTTTTGCAAAATTGAATAGAAATTGATTGAAAAACATTTTCTGTGAATTGTTAAATACTTGTGATTCCTTGCTCGAGTGTTAAACTCAGACCTTCATATTCCAGTGTTGTGTAGAATCGAAAGAGGCAAATTACAGCTGCATGTTCAGTTTTCTTCAAAACTAAAAACATGTAGATGGTAAGCGCGATTTATTTGATTTATGTGCAACAGAAACAACTGTAATAACACATCACCCCATGAATATTGTATGGCAAAATTGTTAGTAAACAGGTGCTTCATTCAACAGATTTGGTGTAACATTTGCATTTATTTGGTGGTGTGTTTTTGCCACCTGAGGAAACTCTGATTTCATTTTTCCACCAGGTCCTCAGGGAAATATTCTGCTCTATAAACGGTTCACTATATTCACCAGCTTGTTCCTAACTTTGTCTGCTGTTTAATGCTGCACAGGTACTGTAGCATAAAGTGGGTTTTTATGTTTGTTTTTTTCCTGAGAACTGCTGCAGGAAATGAGTTTGATTAAAGAGTTTTGGTTTTAGAATTAATTTGAGATGTTTGCTGAATAGCCATAATAATTAACTAAGTGGCTATGAGTTGGTTGCAAACCTGTCGTTTTGAAAGCAGGAGTTTGGTATTTAAATGGCACCATGTGGGTTTTTTGGAGCCAGAAGTGACCATATTTGGATATGAAGGGAGGAGTGAAGAGGCGGGTCTGACCCTTGAACCCGAGGACACTACCCAGTTTGTATGAGACTCAAGTTCAGGTCGAGTCTCGTTGAATCAAACTTCCTACGCCCTTTAATATTCCTTTTTTTGAAGCCTAATATCTACTTTTTTTCTCTCGATCACTGATGGGAAGACTTAACTGAGCTAATGACATCAGAATGACTTGAATGAAAAAATGTATTGACTGAGTATTTCATGATTGAGGGTTTTGAATTAAAGCCAATTGGAGCCAGAGTATTATGGAGCATCTAGTGGTTATCGGGAGTATTGCACGTCTGTATTGACTTCATTTCTGAGATCCAGTTGTTTCATCCATTTCTATATACAGCCTATGGTTGGGTAATAGTTATCTGTGTTTGACTGAATGGGTCACCAATTCTGCTTTACAATATATTGATTTGGTCCTTAGGTAATATAAAAACATTCATCGGTTTAGGCCTTTAAAAGACAAGTTAAATATTCAATGTGGAAAGATTCAGAAGAGTTAGAAGATGTTACAAAGTAAATATTTGTTGAGTGCTACACAGTGTGAGTGCTGTAAAGTTGGTAACAGTTTTCTGTGGCTCTATCTTTCAGCAGAGTTCTGAATATTCCACGAGCAGAGAAAAAAAATTCACTCCAAATTTATGGTCTGCCAAATGGTACATAAATAACACACTGAATGTTTACCACCTTTGGCTGGTAAACTTTTGAGAGCCTGCATTGTCGGACCTGATTTGAAATGACCACTTTATATTTACTCTTATTGGTTCATTGCTTGACTAGTGTCTTGTTCTTCTTGTATAATGTTGGCTGGAGAAGGAAATTGTCTACCAATGTGCTAAATGTAAATCCAGTGCCACACACTGTTTATTGCATGACAGCACTGAGATACAGCGCCAAGACCCTGTCTAATGCGCTCCAGGCAGTATGTTTTTGATGCGTTTTCTGACCCGCTGGATCACCCCAGCCCCCTCCGCTGCTGTTGAGAGTTTTCCTGATTTACAAGTAAAGCACTGCAGAGAGGGATACAGATTGTTGCACTAGAAGAGGGCTTCGACTTGGCGGGTGGGGTGAGGGGGGGCACGCAGCCAAAGAGAGCATGGTGGTTTCACCAGTGGAGAGAGGAATATTGGGGGATGGCAGGGAGCGACAGAGGGGAAGAAAGAAAGAAGGATCAGTGTTGTGGGAGAGGGGGAGAGATGGCAGGGAGACAGAGTGAGAAAGTGAGAGAGTTGTACTTGGAGAGGGGGAGTGGATGGCATGGAGTGAAAGGCAGGTTTCCAGGCCAGACTTGAGCTGCAGGAAATTATTTATGAGCCTGAACAAGATGATGCTTCAGCTGCCTATGATGAAGAATCTGTGTGTGTGTGTGTGTGTGTGTGTGTGTGCGCGCGTGCAACAGAAATGATGTGTGAACAGTATTGCAGTGATAGAAGCCAGGGGGCAGAAGGCAGAAATCCCCCTTACACACACACACACACTGACGCATACACACACACATGGACGCATACACACACG
The DNA here is from genome assembly GCA_900323345.1 of Pseudochromis fuscus. Lineage (NCBI taxonomy): Eukaryota > Metazoa > Chordata > Actinopteri > Pseudochromidae > Pseudochromis > Pseudochromis fuscus. Next base: position 6,933 of record OOFC01032962.1, on the reverse strand, counting down.
CACACACATAGAGCAGTGGTGAGCCTATTAATGATTTATCACTATCTTCCACAAAGGAGAGGAGAACAGAGGGGGACTATAAAAGAGAGTCATGGGTCCTACCCTTGTGTCTCTAACATAGGATGGCCACTACACGTGAATGAACACACATAAGTGCACATACGCACACGGTGTGGATGCAAGCTATTGTGTAACATATTGGTGTAAAGTTAGTACATTGTATTGATTGGATTTTCTGCACCAGCATGTTTACACAATTAAAAATGAGGGTAAGATGATGATTAATAACACTGTGCGTCTGTATAGCTTTCAGTCTGTGGACCTGTTTCTTCTGTTTTTCTTTAAATAACAATAATGATAATTTATCCTGTGTCAGATTGTGTTGTGGTTGTCTTTCTCTGTTTAGACACAGTACGTCTCCCTCACTTTACCTGCTTACGTCTCTGTTTCTATATTGGTTTGTGTTCTTGTCAGTGTACAAGTGCTTGTATTTCTGTCTGTCCTATCCCATGTGTCTACTAGTTGTACTCAATGCTCTTTTCGACTATTTTGTCCACATATCTCCTCCTAGTCCTTCACGCCTCACTGTCTGCCTGTTAACCAGCATGTGTCTATATGAGTGTGCCTGTTAGTGGTGTTGTGTGGTGTGGGAGGTTGGTAGACGACGTCTGCAACCCTGCCATGAGGGCTCATTCAAAACCAGGTGCAATAGCTTCTGAAGGACTTTAATTACAGAGGGGAACCACATCAGACATGTGAACACACGCACTTATACACGCACGGCCATACACACTGCATTGAGGGGATGTAGTGTTTGTAATCTGTATGTCTTTCTACTTGAGACTCAGCAGACAGGTGCAAACATGTTTGGATATAAAACTAATCCACTGATCAACACTTGAAGACAGGATTTTATTGTTCCATATCTGCCTAGCCTTTTAACTCGCTCATTTGAAAACAACGTTTTTAGCCATGGGTTCAAAGTGTGTAAATCTTATCTGTCAGCCCTGAGCTGTAGAGATTTTTAGTTTGACCCAGTTGCCAGGAAGCCAGTTAGTCCTGTTGAAACCTGATGAAAAAGATGGAAATCTTGTTTAAACCAGATATACCAGTAGGATAAAAGAGAAGAAACAACTTGTTTTTCTGCAGCGGATTCAAACCAAGCCAAATTTGAAATAGAAGAATGTATGTTTTGCAGTAGTATTATATCTTTAATGATCTTAAAGAATTCTGAGTACCTACCGAGAAATGATGGCTGGATGTGTGAGGCAGGATATGTCATTTAATTAGATCTGCACACGACGACTCTGGAAGACTGAACTTCATGCTCAGTGTCTTTAATCTGTATCAATCCGTGAGAACATGAAGCAGTTGAGTGAGACAGGCATTTCTAATCTTTGCGATAACTAAGATGTGGATTATCAAAATAATTTCTGTGATTCAGAGCTATCTATCTATCTATCTATCTATCTATCTATCTATCTATCTATCTATCTATCTATCTATCTATCTATCTATCTATCTGTCTGTCTGTCTGTCTGTCTGTCTGTCTGTCTGTCTGTCTGTCTGTCTGTCTACTATCAGTTAATGGTAAAACATTTTTACAGGTATATTTATAATTATTAATATTTAGTCATTCAGATCTCCTAAATCTGATAGTGTCCACTGAAGCAGTTGTCTCTTACACTGGGAAAACACTGGACAATTACCATTTTGTCCTTTGGGACAGGGGATTTTGTGAGGAGACATTACAGTGCCATCATGCCAGTTAACTGGAGGCCTCACAGAGGCTGTTTACACTTGGTTTTAAGCTGTTTACACTTGGTTTTAAGATGTCTCTCGGGTAATTGGATCACAAGCAGACAGTGCTAAATACAAGTGTAAACCACCACCATAAAGGCATTGAGATCCGATCACTCCGATCACTCCACATGTGGAGGTGGTCTGGGATGCGTGTGACCACATATTTTTTGTAGTATGAGTGCTAATGCATCCTGATGTGTCCCCAACAAGGAAGTAACAGGAAATACATCATTAATGCAGGAACGAATGCTTTTCTTGCATTTAGACTCCTTTGTCTCGCCTCATGCTCATTTAAAACTCATAAGTTTGTCCTAGCACCAAAAACAGGTGGGATAACCCGTACATGTACAAGAGATCTTGAATCATTTGACCTTCTCCTCTCTTTCAGCTTTATTAACTTTATTAACTGTTTACAAAATCTGGCGCTCTTCTTGTGAGTTGTACGTGAAAACTGTACACGGTCCCTAACGTTGCTATAGTGATACCCGAACACAAGTGGTCAGCAGGACAGTTTGAAGACACATGTTAAATACAGGTGTAAACAAATATACATCTCAGCTGTCCACTTGTGATCAAGACACATTTTAAAACCAGGTGTAAACAGGGTTACAGAGCTGCTGTAAAAGTAAAACGCTTTGTTGAGCAATTACCTGAATAGATTTATTCAGTATTGTGAGAGAAAAAGATCACTGTGATAATCTAAGCTCAGTCATGTCAGTCAAAATTACAGGCCACCATTGTTTATGCTTAGACTCTGCAAAACCTTTTGTGTAATGATAAAAATAAGCTGTAGTCAATAAAAGCTGGGGCTTCAGGGCCATTGTCACAACGAAGAAATAAAGGCCAACTCCCAAATACAGGCTGGTTTTCACAATAAAAGCCTTTTTAAAGAATGAAGGCTCCACTGAAATACAACAAGGCTTAGTATATCTTTTAATAAAAAATGAATAAATAAATACTTTTTGATCCCATCCACATTTAAAATTACGTTTTCATTTATGTAAACTTGACTTTCTGGAGAGTTTTGGGGAGGACATTAAGTGTAACGTAATGAGTGGGCTTCATGGATGAGATTGTTTCCCATAGTAGGAAGACATTTGAATGAGAATAACTTTTCTCTGTCTCCTGTATTTCTCCCTCTGCATCATAATGATGGAATTTCTTGCATGAGCTACTTGTTTCTCACCACATGTAAGGATAGCTCTCTCACTCTCAATCTATCTCTCTCTTTCTCTTTAACACCCCCCTCCCCTCTTCCCTGTGTAGTTCCTGGCAGGGCTACAGTCTATTAAACACACAGACAGTGGGTGCTCCCCCGTGGGCTCATTAGTGAGCTGGCCCGCATGGCCTGGGGAATGCAGGAACAGACCATTCTACTGGTTCCCGAAGGGGTGCCAGAGGATTCATTATGCTGTCGTTCAACGTAGTCCCTTGGTGGTGAATACACAAGATGATGTACTATATTAGATTAATAGGTCGCTTATTTAAGTTATAAGTTATAATTAGAGTTCCCATGCGATTGAATATGATGTATCTGTATAATGTGTAATGAAATAACTGTTCATGGATCACAGCTTTACCATTGATACATTGTCAAATGTCAGAGGTACATCCATGCACTTGGTTTGAAAGGTTCACTATTTTTGTCTCGTACTGCATACAATGAAGACACTGAGGTTAATATATTTTTGAAACTGAAAATTTCACCTGAACTTCTGAACACCTGAACTAACAATCATCTCTTTCTGATGAACAGCAGTTATAGACAGTTTGCAGCAGCGTATTTTTGGCCCAAACTATGAGTTTTTGAAACAGACGGAGCACACAGCACAAAAATGGATTATGTGAAAACTTGCCACCATTAGGATCCATTGTTGACGTTAGTTTAAGATGAAGACAGCTGCAGTGTAGTGCAGTTTTTGAAGTGACAGAGTGAAACATCATATGGCCAGTTTTCAAGGTTATAATAATAATAATAATAAATGTGTATGTAATTTTGATGCTGTACCACCATAATTCGATTTTGTCTTAAGTCTCTCATTTCTTCTGTGTTGTGAGTTTTCTATATGTAGAGATGTGTGGACAACTGCTGCAGTTGGTTGTGAAATAAACAACTGTTTTGTTTAAGTGTCATTATGGGTTACCTGGAATACTTTACAGAACTACCATGATAAATTGGCAATGTGAAATGATTGTTTCAGTTGTTAATACGAGCCTTAGCTAAATATAGTTAACGGTGTTTTATGAATAGGCTCTATTGTGTCTCGTATCTGGGGAGAGTAGCGTCTAACTGATGTAACACAGTGAAACACAATAATAACCCGACAGAGGCAATCATTTCTGTTCTACTTCCTGTCTTTCTCCACAATGACTTTCCTGGAAAAACTAATTTCCTCAGCCACAGAGATTTCATTAGCCTGGCCCCATTGTCTGAACACAAACAACCATTCTCTACTGAGGCAAAGGTGTGTGGGCACATACAGTATACACATAGCATACACACACGCAAACACTAGCGCACCGATACATCCTCACACAAGTACACTCAGACACACTTGCAACCTCTCTCCATGTTTTCTATTGAGATGACGTTGAGAGCTAATCTAATTGTCAGTTTGTGATTGCAATAATTCTTTGTACAATGCTGCCTTTTGCTCTGTCACATTTCTCTAATGGAGTTCTGAGTGTGTCATTTAACAATGTAACAGAGAGTGTGCTGTCACAGTGTCATTTCATTTCATATAAGAAGAGAATGTTAGGACACTGCTCACGGTGAAATGCTCTGGTGTTACAGTGCAGGTGCAGAATCATATAAGAAATCTTATCTTTAGAGATATTAGTTTGTGGATGTTCTGATGTTAAGTGTTTGTGTTGGCATCTGGAGTCTTTTCAGCACATCCTGTAGTACTACCATACATCATTTCTGTCTGTATCAACTCTATGCAGGTGTCTCAGTTTTCCTGTTTGTTATTCTCCTTGTCAGTTTTAAAGACTAAGCGGAGGAGGGTCCTTGGGGTCAGTGTCACAGTGTGCTGTTGAGGACTTCTGATTCATACTGCAAGGTTTTACAAATGCAATGTGTTTGCAGGATGGTTATTAAAAAGCCTCAGAGTTAACTAACTTAAATTGACTTAAGGTATCTGAAATAATCATACTCAGTACAACATGCAGTGAAATGCTGAAAGGCAACACCAGGTAACTTAGAGCTGAGTGTCTTGCCAAAAGGCATAATATCCAACCTGTTCTACCACCTCAGTTTTCGACAAGACATAACATCCCCTGCAAATTCACATGGCAGTGGTGGGATTTGAACCCACGTCTGTACAGAGACTGGAGCCTTAATCCAGCGCCTTAGACCACTTAGCCACACTACCACACAAATCTGGCTTGGAGTTAGGAGGCAGGTCAGCCTATTGTGTTAACTGTAATTAATAGTATTCTTAATGGATTGATCCATTATTGCAGCCATTTATATGATGTATTGTGATGAAACACTACAAATGCATTAAGAGATGCCCTTCCTTCTGTGCTGTTGAGAAATGTGGAGCAGGTCAGGTCAGGAGTTGTCTACACCAACCACCATCAAAATTTTTCATTTTACTTATTATGTTCATACCATATACCTTACCTTATATGCAACTACTGTACTAAGTTGATCATTATGGACTATGATTAATGATTCATGGGAATTTGTTTGTCTGTCTTTCAGGATGATTCTACAGTTCATCATATGGCTGCAAAAGCCATAGAGAACATCTCCACCACTGTGTCTGGCCCCTCCCATCACCTGGTTACTGCAGAGATAGGCTCCGCTCTGTGGTACCTGTTCACTCACTCCTCTGTGGAAGCTGTCAGAGTCACTGCCATCTCTGTAAGTTCACCAGCCCATAAACACGGTTGGTGTATGAGTGAGTGTGTAAAGCTATACTAACATGTTTGTAAGACCTTCAAAGACACAGATACACAAACTACCAAAATGTGTGACTGCTGAAGAAAACTGATAAATTCTGCATCATCTGACAAGTAATGAAAATATCGACAATTTAATGGTAAATGCACCAAATTAGCTTTACCTGCCTTATATCTGGATGGACTACATGCTAGTTTATTAATTGAGGCCACATCCAGTATTTAATATTCTGAAGCTCTGAATCATATGAATTTCTTTGTTAATGGCAGAGCAGATGAAATAACAACAGCATTTCATAGTCATCCATTGCTTGCCATTGGGCATTTGCTCATTTTTTAAGGCTCTAACAATTTAACATTAGAGACTTTTGATGCAACAGAACAAAACAATGGGATCTTAATAGATAAATGGCATATGTTACCTCAGTGTGTGTTTATCTATTTCTCCAGTCTCTGTCAAGGCTAACCCGGGTGGTCCCAGCAGTCTTCTTGGCAGTGATTGACACTTGTGGCCCTGCGGCCATCTTGGACGGCGTAGGTGGAGCAGGGGCCAGGGTACAGCAGCACCTACTAACTGCTATGGCCGCTGCCTTACTCACCTCACGCATCCAAACACACCGCATCACACAGAACAAGGTATGTGTCTACTCCCAGCCACACCTGCAAGACATTACAGAAGCATATTGCAAAATGTCAAACTGAAATGCACACAGATTTCACATCAAGTGACCCAGGAAACCCAGACACAAACAGCCATAATGTTTTAACGTTATGTTTTCTTGATACTGCTACAGCAATTTTTGTCAGGAGATTTAGGTGGTAACATTACTACTGAGTACGGTTTGATTTTTAGAGAAGTTTACGAAAGGAATGTCTCTAATGAGGAGGTTTTTACACAGTGGCCGAGGGATGAAAACACTTCTGGATAACTACACAGCAACACAAAGAACTAACACAACTGGCCTCGAATTCTGGAAATCTTCACGTCGTGCTTCGTCTCCGTCTCTTCGTTAGCGTGCCTCTTTTCCTCTCTTCCGCACAGTTCATGAACTGATGCTGAACTGTGCATGAACTAATTTGTCAGGAATTACTTATTTAATTTTTCATAAGACAGCCCATCCAGTGTGTATGTGATGTGCTAATCTTGGTAAGGCAGAGGGGCTGAAATTGATTTGAAGGTTTTTAACTTGGAGTCTAGCATTGGTAATTGACTCTGAACTG
>OOFC01032960.1:4242-15577 GCA_900323345.1 Pseudochromis fuscus | reverse complement strand
TAGTACTGCATCAGTTATCTTCACAGTGTAGTGTTCAGTAGTACTGCACAGTTATCTGCACAGTGTAGTGTTCAGTAGTACTGCATCAGTTATCTGCACAGTGTAGTGTTCAGTAGTACTGCACAGTTATCTTCACAGTGTAGTGTTCAGTAGTACTGCATCAGTTATCTTCACAGTGTAGTGTTCAGTAGTACTGCACAGTTATCTTCACAGTGTAGTGTTCAGCAGTACTGCATCAGTTATCTTCACAGTGTAGTGTTCAGTAGTACTGCATCAGTTATCTTCACAGTGTAGTGTTCAGTAGTACTGCATCAGTTATCTTCACAGTGTAGTGTTCAGTAGTACTACATCAGTTATCTTCACAGTGTAGTGTTCAGTAGTACTGCATCAGTTATCTTCACAGTGTAGTGTTCAGTAGTACTGCATCAGTTATCTGCACAGTGTAGTGCAGCATGGCGTGTACTGTGAGGGATCAGTTGTACAGATGAAACCTGCTCAGTTGGTGTAATCTGGTCTAATCTAGGTTTTGATTCTTAGTTTTATTTCCATCTGATTCACTAACATGTTTCAGATTTTTAACCCTAGTTGTTGGTTGTTACAGTTCATATTGTGTGAAGCATGTGAATTGTTTTAAACTTCAGATCAGTGTTAACCCATTTATGTCCACATTTTTTTCAAAGGTTTCATGCATCTAATTATGTCAGTTGAGTCACTACCAATCATGTTATGTGTGTATTTTTTCCATTTTGTACTTAGCTTTGAAGAAAATGGCATTGTAATGACTGGCAACTATAGTTGCCGGTGGGCACATCCCTTGTATCAAGGTCTCAACCAGATACAATCTAACAATCTGGCAACAATACATAAACTGCCGTTGTATCTGCTCAGTTTGGTTTGAGCAAATGATCTAAAACTGTACATGGATATGAATTATTGACCCAGGGAGGTAGTGATGGGGTCACCCAATGATCATGGGGTTGCCGGTTTGAATCCTATAACAATAATATATCTAATATAGATAACATATAATAATCCTGTATCATGGGTGTTCATCTCAGACTCAGACACAACTGTAATGTTTGTCAAAGTGTGAGAATCTTGTAACATGGCCCCAACTTCTGCTACAGAATATGTAAGGAATAAATGAACATAGAGACTGACATAGAGATGAGGTGTGTGAAGGTGTCAAACTCTAGGGACATGAGGCTTTTGAACACCTATGTCCTCATATAGTTAGAAAAGGTAATCTCAGAGGATTAAAAAGAGTCATTGTTCATCATTCTACAGTTTAAAATAAGTCATTTATGAGCAATATTGCAAACAGTGTTTTCCCATGTTTGTTACAAGCTATGTGCCCACCGGCAACTATAGTTGCCGCTTGCACAAATTTGTCCATAAACAAAACACTATTCATCCAGTTACAAAATTCTTTTTTTGTGTTATTCATGAGACTTGTGTGATTAAATAGATATATACATGTCAGGGTTGGAAACATCATCATTTAAAGAAAATGATGTTTTTCTGGGAGGTTTTGCTCCCAACGTGTTCTCGGGAAGAAGGGGCATGAAGTCGATGATGTCATGTGACAGGAAGCACTTGCAAACTTATTTTTTTTCTTAAAACTTTTTTCTAAGTTGTCTACTATCATGTAATTGAAGAAAACTACATGAGTAACATTTAGATTTTTTATTTTGAGTAGAAAATGACAGGCATAGACTTCGGCAACTATTGTTGCCGGTGGGCTTAAATGGGTTAAAGTACAGATTATTATTAATACTCCATAATATATCATTAACATGCCATATTAAACTGCAGTTTACTGCTGCTTGCATCTACTCATCAACATCTGACTGTAATATCAGTAAAGTTATATCTCATCTAAAGTGCATCAGAAAAAAGGATACATACCATTTTATATATTTAAATTTGTGATGTGTTAAGCTTGTAAATTGGGTGGTGTCTTATCTTATAAATTACAGACAATGGTAAAAACAGCTTTTCGTTGTTTTTGGTAAATGTATGTAAATCACTGATGGAGCACGGCGCCACAGTGGGTCACGCCGGCTCTGCCCATCCTGAAATCTGACCAATCCCAGTGCTCCAACAGAGGTCCTTACCTTCTGCAGTGCAGAGGATTACAGTACGTACATCCACTCACGTCAACATGTTAATGTGTTGCTCTCTGCTCAGTAGCCTGAGCAGATTATGTTCAACTCACACTAATCAAAACAGTAATTACATGAAATAAAACACTTCACAGCTGGCAAAAGAATAGAGTTTTTATTGAGTTCAGCTAATGTTGATCCGCAGATCCACGTCATGTTCATGAGCTTTAATGACTCACTGTTTGTTATTCTCCAGGAATGAGGGAAAGCTGCACAAACTGCTCATTATGAATAATGAAGTGAATAATGCCACGCATTACACGCACGCTGTACTTTCAGCTGCGTATTTGCACAGTGAATAATTCAATCTGATTTTTTTTATAAGTAATAATCCTTCATAATGCATCTTTTTACTGAGAGGAGGAAGGTGCAAAGCGGTTGCTTAAAAGCATTTGAGGAGATGGTGGGAACGGTGATGGCAGCCTGTGCTGGGGGAGTTATTGCTCCACTTACTTTACAAACTGAAAATCTCATTAAGTGTGACACTGAAGATTAGTTGAGAGGGACTAAAGTGGAAAAAGAATGAACTCACAAAGGGGCTGCGAGGAGGCTTTGGCTTTGTTTGCCATCATTAATTCAGCATTGGAAGAGCTCAGGGGGAAGCTCCGAGCCGCTGATCAGAAGAGCTGCGGATATGACAGGCGAACAGGTGCCCTTTTTCCTCTCCAAACACTTTTCCCTTTCAGCTCCCATCCTCAGGTCTTAATTGAGGTGAGTTGTGTATTTGGGCCATCTGCGTGCTGACAAAATGAAGCCGGCTTTGATTTATGGTACCTCGGGACATATTAGCTTCAGAGTTTCATGAGCAAGAATCCCAGCTCTGCTTGTAAACTCTGAGAGTAGCAGTGGTATTACCAGAAATTGTACATCATTTATTTCATGAATGTAGTTTATGCACTGAGACACAGATGAAGACATCATGAACTGAGGCAAACAAAATGTAGAGCTGACCATTGAACAAGACGTCTGACCAGGGCTGTACGTTTACTTCCTGTTGTAGATGAATTCACTCACTGCTCTTTACACCGTGCTGTGCACAGTGTGACAGTTTATCACTGTAAAAATATATAAATCAAGAAATGATTGAAACATTGATCAAATTAGAAAAATACACTGAGAATGATCACTTAAAAACTAAATTACATTCACAAATTTGTCACTTTTTTGTCACATTTTAAAATAAGTGAAACACACACACACACACACACACGACTGTACCTGAGTATAAACGATGTGACAATAAACATTCTCTCAATCTTGAATCTTTATTTCAATAAAACATTTCTTCTGCATCTTTCTACAGTTTCTTTGTGATTCAACACTATGTCCTTATCTTTAAGTTCTTTCATGAATATTTTAAATAATTGTGTTTTATCAGTTTTGTTGTTTTCACATGTGTAACTATCCTTCATTAAACACATTTCGAACATTTCCTGTAAAAGAAAACAAATAAGTTGATTTTGATTGTGGGAAGTTACCTGTAATTTAAAGTGACAGTAACATGTTCTGGTGTTTGTGTTGACAGCTCTGCTCACATTATCTCATCTCTGCACAGATCACAACACAGATCAGCATGTAAAACCCAACACCCAGAGTTTTCACATGCAAGCTGAACAGTAAACAACAGTGTGTACATAAAGCATGTCCTGCACCACAAAGACTCACAGTGTAAACGGTGACACTCACATGCAGCAACATGGCGGCTGTGAGCCATTCAGGAAACTTAAATATGGGACGTGACCACACGTGTGATTATTGTTTCCACCTGACTGGACACACATACTGTATTTTAACATATGCAGTAAGATTCACATGCTGGTGTTGATCAGGTTCATCAGAGTATTTGTTTGCATTACCCAGCACAGTTTACACAGACTGAAGTTTCTGCACTATGAAATCTAATGTACTCACTGTGATCACAGCTGTGCCTCTTTCATCTACCTCCTTGTATGGAGCAGGTCTCTATAATCTAACAACCAGATCTTCATAAAATGCTCGGAGCACGTTCATGCTCCCCAGAGGATACAGCGTTTATTTAACGATCCCATGGATGTTTGTTCTTCCTGTTGCAACGACCACAGAGGAAATGTGTTTTCTTGAGGGATGTGCAGGTCTCTCAGAGGAGTCACTCACTGTTGTGTTGTTTGATCATCTGGAGATGCTGTGGAGCTTTACAGGTTTGGTCTTATTAATACAATTCAACATATAGCAGCCTCACTTCAGTAGAAGTCATTGGTTTGACTTCAACGTCAATATTCATATGAGCTGAATTATTGGAGCTGTTTAAATGTGTGACAGTGTTTGACGGCAGCACACAGAGATCGAGGCAGAGGAATAAAAGCGAGAGCCTGTGAGACTGAAACACACACACATGGTGAGCACATTTGCACGCACACAGAGCAGGAAAGTCTGCTCTAATGATGTGTCTAACAGTCTGCTTACATGACCATTAGGCAGCCCCGGTACATGGGCAAACTGTGATATTCCAGCAGTACTTAGCAGCGGCGCGGCGCCAAGCACCAATAGTTTAACTGGTATTGTGTGGTGTGGGTGTTGATAGCTTTTAGCGGCCGGCGTTTCATGGCTTATTCTCTCCGAGGGGCACTTTATGAGATGTGTACACTGGGATTGAGAGCAGCCTCTGAATGCTTCGGTCATGTCTGAATGTGCTGCTCAATGTAGCAGAGCAGAAACACATCAGGAGGACGGTTTGGATCCTGTGTTCACCACTAAACTGTTTCCCACAGGTAGGATTTATTAAACACAAAAGATTTTTTTATGATAGGACTTTTCTTGTACAGTTGTATTTTGCAGTTTCCTTCAATACTCAGTGCAGTTTGCAGACACATCTCTTAAGTGGGTCCACATGTGGTCACAGAGATCCTGCAGAGCACCATCATACACAATAGACAAGGTATAAAGACAATGTAACATGTGTGGCAGTGTAAGTCTCACAGCACCTGTGAAATGTTGGAAAAAGGTCAAACCATGTACAAAGCTGCTTAACATGTCTACACTGTATTTACTCTGTCAGAAAGTGTCTGTCCATTTATCACAGTCACATCATTACAATGTTCCTTCATTCTGGTCCTAATCTTCAGCTCTGATTGTAACAGTGATGATGGTCAGATAAAACAAAGGAGGTGCTGCTTGGTCATCCTCATCCTTTATTTTCTTCACTACACTGACTCAGCTGCAAGTCTCATTAAGTGATGTCAGATCAGCTGTTACATGGCTGGTGTGGATACACACACACACACACACACACACACACACACACACACACACACAGATCCTGTAAAGATCACAATGAGATGGATCCAGTTGAACCCTGATATGAATGGCAGTGTGTCTGTTAGACTGAGGACCACGTCTTCAGGTTGCGTCCTCCCTGAGGGACAGACAGACTGCTCACTGTTCACACTTGTGTTCATTTGGTTGGTGGAAGATGTGATCATGTGAACACTGACTAACAAATTGCAAACTTACCGAGAAGTGTACCTCTGAGCTCGGAGGGACTGGTGGCTGGTGTGCATGGTAACCTTACAGTGTTGTAGAGAGCAGGGTAATAACTCTCCTTCCAGCAGCACTGGGTGACAGAGGAGTGGAAATAAAGCTCTTTTTAACCGTCTGCCTTAACCAATTAGACCTGTGGTGCAAGCCACTGTAACTATGTGCTTTATCACGAAGGAAAGTTTGAAGCTTGAAGTACAGAGGGTCTGTGGCTCAGCAGCACAGACTGGGAGGTTCTGCAGCAGAGCAGACCAGAACCTAAAAGCTCCACCTCCCAGTCTATTGTTGGAGACTGGAGGAACCAAGTAAACCTGAGCAGAGCTCTGTTGGGATGATATGGAGGTATGAGATTGTTAAGATATGATGCAGCATGGTTATTAAAAGAAGGATTTTCAATATTATTGTAAGTTTTACAGGGAAGCTGAGTCCCATCAGTACTGTGTCTGCAGCGTCCAGGCTTTCAGAAAGTCTGGGGAACATGATAATAGTAATGACAATAATGACTCTGTAGTTGTGATGGTGCTGTGCAGGTGGAAGAAGACAGACCTACAGACCTTTATGTGTGAGATCAGGAAATATTTTTAGGTAATGCCATCCAAAGTAAATATGTGGCTGGATAGTGTCAAAGGTGTTTACAGCCAAATACAATAAGCAGAGTGTCTGAGTTCAGAGGAAAACACCTGTATGACTTTGTGACTTTGATCCACTGATTTATTTCATCTGACTCAACAGATGAACAGAGATGTGTCTCTGCACTAGGGCTGAAACGATTCCTCGAGGAACTCGATTAGGAAAAATCCTCCAGGCAAAAAGGCTTCGAATCAAAGCATTTGATCAGAGTCGTGTTGTTCCCGAGGATTAGCTAGGTGGCGGTAATGAGCAACAAAGTTCCAACCACTGTACAACAAAGACAAGAAGAAGAAGAATTGGACAGTAGAAGAACCATAGATATATATCTATGAGTAGAACCAGCTGATGAAAACAGAAGACGCCAGAGAGCACTTTTTTGGGGGCGGGGGGGGGTTGCCTTTGTTTTTTTTAAAGCGAAACAGCAGGTTGACCCTCAGGGAACAGTCGACTGACAAAGTATTATCCACAGTCTGCAGGAAGGAGTTTTCTTTCAGCTTAAAATACCAGATTAACAGGAAGCATGCATTAGTCAGGGATTGTGCTCATATTTCTTAATGAGCATTTCTCATATGATTACTCGATAGAATAATTGATAAAATACTTGATTACTACTATAATCGGTTGCTGCAGCCCTAATCTTGTATGTATGCTGAAGTATGATCTTCAGGGTCCTGTGATGCTCCATCACTCACTTGGTGTGGAGGGATGAATCACAGCCGCTGCCAAATAACAGGAATCCTGCTGCACTGCCTTTAATCGCAGCCACATGCTCCAGTTTCTCTTGTGAAATGTTGTGATCACTGGTGGTCAGTGCAGCTGAAGATGAGCTGTTGGTGCTGTTTGTCTGCATGATGTCTCTGTTTGAAATCCTCCTGGGCTGGGTCACATGACTGATTTGCAGCAAGGATTTTAGAGACAAAGGGAAGTTTGGATATTGGTTTATAGCGAGCTGACACACCTGGATCCGAAGCCTGTGGCGTGCTGGTCATTGAGCTGAGGCCATTGTTGAGGAGAAGGTTCAATATAAAGCAGGTTGCTGACATTTTAAAACTAATGTGCTTCCTCTCTGATGGAGTTCAGTAATAGTAACAGACTGATTTGTTTTCATCATTATTAGTATTATTATTTTAAATGAATGTTGAGTCACTCCCAACACAGGGATTTATGAACATGACAGAAGTGCATGTACTGTCAAAATATTCTCGCAGCCTTTTCAGTGTGTTTATCAATCAGCCGGTAAGGCCTCAGTTTCTTCAGACACTGAAGGTTAATTGCCTGTATGCTCAGGATCAAATCCTCCTCTTTCTATACTGTCAACGCCAACGCCCCCAAATTTTCTCTCCTTCCCTTTCTTCAGTTCTGTCTTCATTATCTGGAGCTTTTATAAGCTTTCATTCACCACATTGTGCTTAGGCCTTCATTCTTCGCCCAGCATTTTATCCCAGCCCAGCTCTGCAGCGTATGCAGAGGATGATGATTGGAAAGTATGAAAAGAGACGGAGAGTCACAGCTCGTCTCATCGGCCTTTATTTGACAGAGAAAGAGTAAATGAGGATGCTCTGCTCAGTCTCCAAAAACAGAGCCTGGGATGTGATTCTGTCTGACTCTCAACTACAATTAGCAATACACGGTTACTCTGCATATATTCCTGGCTAGAGGTCCATCCATTGTTTGTAACTACTACTACTACAGTATCCCCAGTATGAAGGAGTCCGGTCTGCTCTCTCTGGCCTCTTCTCCTTTCTAGTCACTGAGAAGCAAATTACCATAGAGCTCACAATATAACATGGATCACAAGGCAAGTGTTGTGATTTGATTTATTGTCCCACTCTTCAGCTGCTGGCAATAACTGGGCCACATCAATAACACCTGTTTGTTCAGCAAAAAGCGACAAGTTAATTACAGGAACAAATGAAAGAACTTTCTAGATTTCTTCTTAAAAGAGCACGATTCAGGAAACCACAGGGTACAACAGGAAGCTGTGCTCTAATCACTGCTGATGAGAAGGATTTTTTATCAGTGTTTTTCTTCTATAAATAATGAAGTGATGAAGATGGTTTCTAGAGCAGGAGTTCAAGTTAATGTATTTATTTGCTGGTTTGAACGTGATGCTCTTCTGCTCAAAGAAATCCAAACTGTTTTCATCCATGAACCTTCTGAAGTGCTTGGTCCAGCAACAGTATAATAGCAACGGGCTGAGCAGAGAGGCTCAGACGTCCCTGTCGCCTGAAACCAGGTCATCCCGGGGACTCCCAGCAGCTCCCAGCAAAACCAGCAAATATAATGTATCCAGCAGGTCCTGGATCGACCTCTGGGTCTCCTCCCAAACCTCCGATGGGAGGAGACCAGGGTGCACCCTCCTCAGATTCTCAAACCACCTCAAACCTCCTCTCAGTGTGACAGAGCTGACTCCGCTCTGAGCTGCTGTCAAACGGCTGAACTCCTCCCCCTCACTCCTCACGCAGAGTGAACCCCACCACCCGGCAAAGAAAACTCATTTCAGCCGCTTGCATCTATGATCTGATTCTTTGGGTCATTACCCGAGTGCAGGACCTGAGGTGAGGGTAGGGATTCAGAACCACTAGTAACACTAGTAAAAGAGCTTTGCCTTACGACCCAGCTCCCCCTTCACCACCACAGTCCACTACAGGAGCACAGTACAGCTGCTGCAGTCCAGCGGCTGCTGTGTGGATGTGCTGGATCTCACCATCTCACTCAGCAGTGGTGGCCAGTGCAGGTGAAAACACATAAATGTCCAGTCATACGTCTACATAGCTGTGGGCTCTTAATCTTAAAAATAGAATAATTCAGGAGAAAATGGAGAATTCAAAATGAATGGACAGGAAATTAACAGTTAAAGCACCAAATAATCATGAATATCCCAAACACTGCAGAGTCATCACATGTGGTGAAACATTTTAAGAAAAACTCAGACTTGAGGCTCAGAGAGATTAATGGGACAAAACTGTCTTTGTGGAGATTAAAGGTTTCTGATGCCCTGACTCTGGCACCTGCAGCTGTTGTATTGGTCAGAGTTATAGGAATGAAAAGCTCTGACCATCCTTTGTGTCATCTCCATCAGCTGCTGCATTGATTCACTGGATTGTTAGCTGCAGTACCAGACAGTACCATGTGTTTTACAGGCACTGTATCGTAGATAGATTCACACACTTAATGATTGTGTAGTAAAAGGGGAGTGATGTTGGATACAACCAGTGTCACGAGTTTAAGTGCATTGATTCGGATCATCACTTTATGTGGTCCATCAGACAGTGTTACAGCAGTGCAGTGCTGAATGCATGGTGCACTCTTTGAAGTGGTGAGAAGACCTCTCATTGGAAAATATTTGATGGTTTAAACCCTTGATTGTGCAGCAAAATGGTGAAGCAGAAGAAAAGACACTGTGCTGTTTAACTGGAGCCAGTGAGGAAGCTGGAAAATTGACACTAAATCTAAAGCTGTATAAAGGAGACTCAGGTCTTTTAACTTCTGCAGGACCATGCTGCGGATTTTATATGATGGTGGTCAGCATCATCTTCTATGCTGTGGTGTGCTGGGGCAGCAGGCTGAAGACATCTGATGTGAACGAGCTCATCAGGAGCTGGCTCTGTACTGGGAGTGGAGCTGCAGCCTCCAGCCGACGTGTCAGAGAAGAGGATGCTGAGGAAGCTCCTCCAGACGACACCTCCCACCCTCTGCACACCACCTTGGTGTCCTACCAGAGCCCCTTCAGTGGTAGACTGTGACCACCGAGGACGAGCACCACAGGAAGTCTTTTCTACCTGTGGCCATCAAACTGTTTGACTCCAGCTCTATAGGGGAAGGAGTCCTTTTACTTTCTGAAAACTCTTCCCTTCATTCAGCTGGACCACATGTTTGTACCTACATTACATTAACTCTTCATGTTTACAGTCCTTCTGTGCATCAGTCCTGGGTTAAATGTTCTCATGTGCAACAGACCCTGTTTAAAATGATCTTATTCCTGAGTCACTGTTTGAAGTTTCCTCTGCAGTACTCACTGGTTATACTTTGACATGTACAGTCACTCCAGTTACTTCTCTCATGTTCAGTATTCCTGTTACAATTGATTTATAATGTGCAGTCATGCTTCTTGTTGACATGACTCTGTGTAGTCTGAGGTCGGTTTTTGTAGACACTCTGCACACTTTCTGCACATGTATTTTGTCATATTGTATATTTCTACAGTTTTTATTCTTTAAATATTTTGCATGTCAGGCGTCCATGATAAAGTGCATTGGAGATTATTTAGCACAAGAATTTCCTGTTAATTAATAAAGTTCTCTCTCATCTTATCTTGATCACTGTTGTTAGTTGAGGCTATGTCCTGTCCTGCCTTTCACCACAGTCTCTTTAATGCTTTGCTGTTTGTAGGAGTCACAACCAACAATATGAAGCGTAGGTGACACTAAGTATCTAAATGCAGGTCTATAATCACTCCATGCATATGGTGTTGCACATATGTTTTATCATTACTTTCAATTAGTCTCAAAGCTAACACTGACTGCTCTTATTACAACATTCATGAACATGCTTTTCAAGCTGCTCTAATGATTGAAGTGATCATTTAAAAGCCTGTAACCAGCTCATGAAAGCACTTACATAACGCTGCACCGATCACCTGCTGTCTGACAGATATGTCCTCAGAAATAAATGCACTCACATATGCACTGATGCTCTGTCCTGCCAAAGAAAATGCTAATCACTGTGCGGGAGTAATGGTTGGGAGGAAGTACATATGTAAGAGGAAGTGCAGCCGTTGTGCAGAACACACAAAAATCCTGACATTACAGCTCAGAGCTTTACTCTTTAATGATATTTGCATATGTGTCATTTGTGCCTTTTAATGTTGATTGAAAGATATTTACACATGAAAAAAACAATGAATCTGATGCACATATTTAATCAATGTGTTTGTTGTAAAAATGACACATAATCATCAGTAACTTAATACATCAAAGTAAAACTGCAGAACCAACACTTCAGTTTAGTCGAACAAATTAGATCAA
>OOFC01032954.1:0-10211 GCA_900323345.1 Pseudochromis fuscus | reverse complement strand
TGATGTCAGGATGAACTTTCTCCTGTTGTGTAATCCTTCAGTGTGACGGTACAGCACAATTACAATAGTGTTACAATCAACATTTAGTATGTGAATGTGTATAATTCCACACCCACTTAATAGTATGTGTGTAAATAGTTCCTTATAGTAATATAATCATTTTACACCTGTGGGATCATGTGAGGACAGCTCTTTAACTCCCGTCCTGATTGATGCTGTTACAGAGGTCGAGCTTCCTTTGACTCTTGAGGAAGACTGAACTTTGTGACAGTCAGAATCCTGGAGGAAGAACAGGATTAGGATGGCACGCCTTTCCCTGAGAGACATAATGAACTCTGGTCAGGTTAGGGTCAGATCAGAGGGTAACAGTTTGGGTTTGAGAATCAATTTGCAAAGTGAGCAGAAGTACAGGAACATGAGTGTGTTTGAGTAAATGTGTCTACAGCTGAAAAGACAAATGGTTCTGCCTGTGAAAAGACAAAATCTCCCCCACTCCTCACTCATTCCCATCATTTCCTCCAGTTTTGGATTAAAAAAAAAAACTTCTAAAATAAACATTTCATCTTTTGTCAGGCTTTGCCATGTGTCGATTCATTCCACGCCTCTTGAACCTTTGATTTTCCAGCATTCCCGTAGTGATTAATAGCTCAATCTCAGGCTGGCTAATGAGTTTTATCAGGAGCCGCTGGTGATTAATTAGCGACAGCAAAGAGCATGTCACTGCTTTATTCTGGCTAAGCCATTTCTTCCGTGCTCTAAATCTTCTCTCTACAAAGAGATAGCTCAGCCCCAGGTGACATTTTCAAACAGCTTGGAGGTTTGTAAGAGCTCCAGCTCTGTAGGCTGTGGTCAGATCAGCACAAATACATGACTCCTTTGCCAGTTCAGCTGTGACACTGAGCGGAGTTACTCAGGACAGTGACTCATTCATCTCATTGGGGGAAATGTCTATACCAATCTCCATTAACATCATGGTTCTCGTGCTCCTCATCAGGTTGAATCAGCACCTCAAATGTTGTGTCATATTCTGTACTAGAGGAGAGTTTTGCTTTTTTTTCCACATGATGTTAATTCTTATATTGTTGAGAGTTTTTTCTGACTATTGATTATGACAATGTTCTACTTTACACCTCTCTCAGATTAGATAGCCAAGACGGTAAGAAAAGCATCAATCAACAGCCAATTTATTAAGGAAAATCCACCAATTTCACACATGCTAATCACTTTAGTCATCAGGGAAAACTGTCCAGTAAGAAACAGTTTTATGAAGTCATCTGAAGAGCTGAGAGGGACTACAAGTCTAACAAAATTAAGTGGCAACATCTGGGACTTGGAGACTACCTCTGACCTTGATTTGACTGACAGATGAGAGGCAGTGCAAACTTAGACAAGAGAACAAAGCAGAAACATTTCATTTTTGTTAACTGAACAGAAAAAATCAATTTAGTGTAATTTAGTGTGGACTCCCGTGTGGAGTCCAGCTGAAAGTAAACACACCCATGAATCTTTTATTGCAAACTGCAGTGAATGTATCTTTCACTTCCTTGTCAGCTTGACTGCCATGACAGTGCTCACACACCAGTGTGTTCAGGCTGCTGTGTTCATTGTTTGCATGCTGGAAAGAAGTAAGATGGTGTGGGTCTAGTTTTGAATAAGACTAATAAAAAAAGGCAACAGAGCAGTTTTGATCAGTGGAGGCTGTTTGATGAAGGGAGTAATGGCTCTACTTCAGTTTGCTACAAAGGACAGAATGACTCTTGGTGTGGCATCAGGCAGGGTTGGACACAGTACTTGATAACTGCACTGAAGTGAAAGTACAGCTACTGGCACTTTGCAGCCTCTTCATGAAAATACCTCGGTAGGATTATCAATCCACCATGGTGGATCGTCATGGACTCAAGTGGTAACATTAAGCTATATGGATCAAGTTGAAGCAACAGTAAATACAAAATGTATAAATAATTAACTCCACAGCATCAGCAGGACACAAACACTCATATTGGCAAACAGAAAATTTACGGCTGCTACGCATGTCAGTGGGTGTTGTCTCCTCTGGAGCTGCATCTGTATATTGAGCTTGTTGACAGTTAAAAATGGTTATACATGATTTAAATAGGCTATGCAATAAAAAGACAAGTCAAAAATCATGCAGATGATAGTTTGTTGATATGCCAGTGGGATACTGAAAGAAGTCAATAAATGGTGTTCAGCACTCTGGAGGGACATCAGTCTAACTACAGGAGGGTAAATATTCCTCAAAGCAACATGGATGTGGCTAGGTCATTTTAAGGTAATGTGCTAAAGTAGAGATGTTCATCCATAACGCTGCAGTGCTAGCTTAGCAGACCTATTGCTAGATATTTAACACAAAGTACAGTAGAAATGCTAGCGAGACACATAAAGGCTTTATTTATACACACACCAGTGTTCAAAAGTTTAAAGTCACCTTATGACACCAATGGTTTTCCAATGACAACAAAGGCCATGTACAGACAAAGGGATCAACCCAGTGTGTTCTCCATGTTTAACTCTGATTACATGTCTCAGACTTTAACATGACTGAAAACACTTGTGTCTCTCCCACTGTCACACACAGGAGAGGCAGGGTGATGGTCTGGGGATGTTTGGCTGGTTCAGAGAGTATTCACCACATGTACCTTGATGTTTTGGTTTGTACATGTGTTCATGTTTTGTGATACTTGTTTTCAGTAAAAGTTGGTCAAATGGGATTTTATGGGCAACCCCAAACTTTTGAACAGTGGTGTACATAAAAGGCTGAATGTATTTACAGTTTCTTGTATGTTTACTTGTCAGAGACGATGCAAATACATTAAACCGTTTGAGTTGGCCTAATCTGAATGGTAAATTTATTAGTTACCTGCATGAGTTCCTATGTGTATAATTGTTATTATTCTTTATTAGTAGGTGAGGTTATGGTAGTCAAATAAAAACACATATGGTTTGGTCAGTACATAGGACATTCATGTATTCACTAAGATTATTATGTACTTAAATTGGGACATTTGTCTTTCTTGAAGATATAATGTCTCCAAAGACTGTCAGTCATCCAGGTCACACTGTTCTCAGTAGTGTTACTTACAACTGAAGAAACCTGGTGGATGAGAATCAAAACGTCTTCATGAATCTTCCACCAGGTCCATCTGCCCTGACTCAGTGCACCCTGGACACTTGCAGACGCAGAACGAACAACAAGTAATTCATTGGTTACTTGAGGAAATCGTTGGTTGAGTGCTTCATGTGTGAATTAATCCTGCCTGTGTGTTTCTGCATGCAGCTGTAGGGTTTATGAACACCCACCTGTCTGAACATCGCTCTGTGCGACTCCAGGCTCAGCATCATTTCTCTCTGTTTATTCTCAGCACAAACAAATCAGTCCACTCGGCCTCTGAGACACTGTGCTCCTCACATTTTACCAAAAGCAGCTGAAGGACCATTTTAGCATTTAGCATGTAGCCACCTAACATGGTACACTGTGGGTGTGTTTAATTTGGGTCACTTAAGGTACTCACAGGATGGTGCATTATATCAGGATGTGAATGCATCATTTCCCTCTTCCTGTGCCAAGCTATAGCTAATGTTGACCATACTTTCTATAATGTATGCGCTGTTGTGCAAACTGCTAGCCACAGCCTGGGTAATACTGCCCCCCTCAGCACAGTTAAGAGCCACACATGGACAACTTGGAGCTTTCACAGCTTTTCTCTGCTGCAACTTCCTTTTGCTGTGGTCTCACATGATTTATTCTGACTTCATTATTTGAATTTGATTTTGTTTTAACTTTCAAACAATTGTGACCTGAATTACAATCTTAACTAAATTACAATTAAGATTGGCATTTTTTTGAAAACACAAGAAAAATGAAAGTAATCAAATACTACAAAACAACTTAGTTACTGTAACAAATATGATATAAATGTAAAATGTAGAAAACGCTTGAGGTTGGAATATTTATCAGTTTCTGGGTTTGCCTTCATCCACGTAAAGATATTTCTGTTGAGCTGGGTTTTTTTTTTGTTAAACAGCAAAGAGCAGGAGTAAAATGTTAGCTAGCTGGAGTTGTGTAGCTGCAGTCCTGTTGTCCATGCTGACCCCTGTCCATCACCACCAGGATGCACTATGGGAAGCAGGTGTGCTGGCAGAGGCAGTGTGAAGCTGTGGACAATGATTTCCTGAGAAACTTTACTTCCTGTTGTTCGTATTTCTGTAAATTCAACACGTAGCACCTTCGTAAACATTGTTGCAGCTCAAGTTCACCCCTTCATGGGAACAGTATTCTGAGTGCAGTGTGGTAGTGTCCTCTTTCAGCAGGATAATGCTCCCTGCCGCACTGCAAATGCTGAGCAGGAGTGAGATGACAACACAATGTACTGGACAAACAAGTCCAATCCATAGAGGCCTCACCTGGTAACTGCCAGGACTTAAAGGATATGCTTCTAATGTCTTGGTGCCAGATACCACAGGACACCTTCAGAGGTCTGTGGAGTCCAGGCTTCAGTGCATCACTGCTGTTTTTGCCTCATATAGGTGATCCACACTTTAGGCAGCTGATTTGATCCACAAAACACCACCAGTTCTGAGGCAAGTTGAGGTGAACCACTAATTACAGACTTTGCTCTGTCTGTGCTTCCTGTTTCAGGTTGAACATCGGGAAGAATGACCTGCTGACCTTTTATGATGGAGATGACCTCACAGCCAAGGTGCTGGGTCAATATGGAGGATCAAAGTCCCACTTTAAGCTCTATACCTCCACTGCAGATGTCACCATCCAGTTCCAGTCTGACCCCGCCACCAATGTGTATGGCTATGGCAACGGCTTCGTAGTCCACTTCTTTGGTAAGCCTCAGGCACACACAGATTTACACCTCAAGAAGCACTCATCAATACATGTTACTTAACTTTTAATATAAATAAAGTCAAATTTTCTTCTCATGGATTACAATGCAAAGTGCTAACAAATAATTACTGTAAATTCTGTAATGGTGTCCAGCTCTGGAGAGGGTAAAGAGACGTGTGGAAGTGGCAAACTAACAGACTAGAAAGGAAAGGGGTAAAAAGGTAAGTTAGGGAAATATAAGAGAGGAACAGGGAAATTGTTCCTGCTGGAATGGGACCTAAAAATGAAAGCAATAAGAGGCTGTCCCTGGTGTTGGCGGGGACTTTCCATCAGTGCAGCGCCACGCCACAGCCAGCACACTATATCTGATAAGAGCTAATGAATTCAGAGGGAAGGAGAAGGCTACAGAATACAGATGATCAGCAGAGAGGGACAAAGTAAAGGCAAAGCTTTTATTACAGTTTCTTCATGAATCTCATTGGTGGAATGTAAATATAGGACGGCAAACGTGGGCAGGTGCTGGAAAATTTTGCTTGTCTATTGCGCAGGCACAATTACTTTAGTGTGTTTGTCCAAATTAGACTCCTAAGCGGAGGCCTGGACCTACTGCTGTGTGCCTGAGAGTGAGCGGAGCAAAGCCAACCAGCCTGGCAGGATACAGTTTCCCCAAAGGAGAGCTCATTTGAATGGCTGGAAAAATTATAATTCTGTGAAAGCATATAAAAGCTATAAAGCTATGAATATATCAATCTATAGATTAGGGCCGTGTTTCCCAACCCTGGTCCTCAGGGAACACTATCCTGTATGTTTTAGATGTGTCCCTCTTCCAACACCTGATTCAAATGATCAGCTCATCGTCAAGCTCTGCAGAAGCCTGATAACGATCCTGATCACTTGAATCAGGTGTTGGAGGAGGGACACATCTAAAACATGCAGGATAGTGTTCCCCGAGGACCAGGGTTGGGAAACCGTGGATTAGGTTATGCTCTGATTATTCAATCCAATCCACTTGATTTATATAGCACATTTAAACAAGAGAATGTTTCCAAGGTGCTGTACATAAAAACAATAAAACAAACATTTTCATACAACTATAACCGGTAAATAATCAAGTGCATAAGTCTAAAACGATGTTATAAATAGGCCTAAAACAATAAAATCAAGCAGATAAACATCAGAAAATAAATAAATTTACATAATTAAAAGTAGTAAAATTAACAAAAGACACAGAGAACCACAAAACTCACATATGGTTAAAAGCCAGGGAATAAAAATGGATCTTAAGACGAGACTTAAAACACTCCACCGTGGGGGCAGTTTGGACGTGGAGGGGCGGGGCAGTCCAAAGTCTGGGGCCGCCCACAGAGAAAGCCCTGTCCCCCCTGGTTTTAAGTCTCACCCTTGGTACCACGAGCTGGAGCTGGCCCTCGGACCTCGGACCTCACTGGTGAATAAATTTGGATGAGGTCCTTAATGTACTGTGGGGCCAGTCCATTCAAAGCTTTAAAAACAAATAATAAAATCTTAAAATCAATCTGAAAACTAACAGGAAGCCAATGCAATGATGCAAGGATCGGGGTGATGTGTTCCCACTTATTGGCCCCTCTAAAAAGTCGTGCAGTGCAGTGGACTAACTACAAACGAGAGAGGGCTCTGTGGCTGACACCTACATAAAGGGCGTTGCAGTAGTCCAGACGACTTGAAATAAAAGCATGCACGAACTGTTCAAAGAGGTTAAAAGATAAAAACGGTTTCACTTTTGATAAAAGACGAAGATGATAAAAACAGGATTTCACCACGCTGTTAATCTGTTTGTCAAATTTAAAATCACTGTCTATGGTGATGCCAAGGCTGGTGACTTTGGGACATACATGCTCCTTGAGGGGTCCCAAGTCGACGAGAGCACCTCCAAACAACATAACTTCTGTTTTCACCTCATTCAGTTTTAAAATAATTCTGGGCTAACCAAGCCTTGACAGTCGAATAGGGTATATAGGAAATAATATTGCTCTATTCTTGTAACAGTTTCACTCATTAAGGATACAAGGATTTCTTATGCACATGGTTGGAAACTGAAATGAATTGTAAACTTTCACATGGTGAGCTTTTTAGCAAACAGTGGTTACGCATCTAGCAGTTACAGTGCGATGTTTGTGTCCACCTGATAAGTTCAAATCCAATATTCACTCTGTTTTAGCTTTGATTTTGATTTTCACCACCTCCTAAAGATTTGTTTTTCTTCATAGCTGCTCAATTTTCCATCTTGTTCATCAGTCTGTAACTGTCTGTCTGCTGTTTGCTGAGTAGATAATGTACATTTTAGTGCTTTATTTCTGAAAACAGTACAGTGCTGCAGCTAAACATGATAATGTCAAGAAGGTGGGAGGAAGCAGGACCCAAAAATGCAGATCTTGAGTGAAACAAAAGGTCTTTAATAAAAGTAAACTCAAAGTGCTGCACCAAAATGTCAGGAAAAATACATAACCAAACAAAGAACCAAAACACAAGGAAACTGGAAAAACCTAAAACTACAAAAACCCTAGAAAAAAAACAAAACTACTGGAAAAACTCAAAACTTCAAAACCCAAGAGCAAAAACCAAAATCCATGAGCAAAACAACAAGTGGGGATCACCAGACACAAGAAGTAAACCGCAAGGAGAACAACACTGGATGCAAGACACTACAATGGTAACGAACTGGCACCAGACAAGGAGACACAGGAGGTTCAATACACTGGGGTAACGAGGGTAAAAGGAGCACAGGTGGAGAGGACAATCAGGAAAGGCTGTGGCAGACGAGACAATCAACACAGGTGTGATCAACAGGAAACAAGAACACAAGAGACGAGATTCAAAATAAAACAGGAAGTGACAAAACAGAAAACACTGAAAACACGCAGGACATGAAACACCAAACTAAAAGGGAAGTGACACACATAGAACAATCACAGGAAAATAAATCACAACTAAATACAAGAACCCATGAAAAACACAAATTAGAAACACACATCATGACAGATAAGAGAAAGACTTCCAGCAGTGTTCATTTCCCCAAGAACTTACGTAGGGGTCAAAGTCCCAGCGGTACATTGTGATTTGCTTTTCAACAACTGGGCCAAACGCAGCTGATATAAAATCATAATGTCATCTGCTGCAGAAATGCTAAACATTGATGATTGACATCATTAATTGATTCATCTTCTACGCCCGCTTATCCAATTGGGTCTCAGGGGTCTGCTACGGGCAAGAGGCAGGGTACACCCTGGACAGGTCGCTAGTCTATTTGGCTAACACACAAAGACAGACAACTATCCACGCTCCTGGTCATTATATGTGTGCATGTCTTTGGATTGTGGGAGGAACCCAGAGTGCCCTGAGAAAACCCATGCATGCACAGGGGGAACATGCAAACTCCACACAGAAAGATCCGAACCAAGATTCAAACCCAGAACCTTCTTGCTGTGATGCGATAGTTTCCTCACCATGCCAACCGGTTAAACATTCATAAAATTATTGTATTATTTTCTTTAATCTCAGCTCTTGCTTCAAGACACTTGCGAACAGTTTGTCTAACAGCTGATAAAGTTTCTTTTCTCCCAGAAGACAGCAGCTGATTTTCTTATTTTATTTATGAGCCAACCAAAAAACCACTCTCATCTTCCAGTCATCTGATTCCCTGTCTTTGTCTTTCCCTCATTCCTGCAGAAGTAGCTCGTAATGACACCTGCCCTGAGCTCCCAGAGATCACTAATGGCTGGAAAAGTACATCTCACCCTGAGCTGGTCCAGGGCACCGTGGTGACCTACCAGTGTTACCCTGGTTACCAAGTGGTGGGCGCCGAGCTGCTAATGTGCCAGTGGGACCTCACCTGGAGCGGCGACCTCCCGAGCTGTGAGCGAGGTGAGAACAAAGGGACTGCCACTGCTGCTGCGCTAGCCACTTTACATGGGAAATCTGCCTTTGAGCACATACAAACAGAGATAAATCCTATGAAACTGCACATTTCTGAAACTTTATTCAGAGTTCCTCACAACATGAGACCTAAAAATTATAAATCATCAAAAACTGAGAGCTCATCTAAAAAGTCCAGGTAAAACCTCAACATTTATAAAGTCAATAAAACATCATCTGTGAAGATTCTCTGTCATCCAGCTCATGGTTAAAGATATTTCACCTCTCATCCACAAGGCTGCTTTAGCGCTACAGAACTGAAGAAAACTGCCTCAGCCCGTACCTTACAATCAAATGCATCACATTTTATAAATACAGTGACAGCTGGCCTCAGTGGTAAAGTGCTAATGGTTCATAAATTCTCCATTTACCACTCACTATAATTGGACAGTGTCAGTCTGGTTCAACTTTATGACTTGTGCCTCTGTCACAGTAATTTTCTACCATGGCACATGGAAAGCCTAATAATTACAATCATTTGAACAGCCCTCACTAAAGCTGTAGGTCTTGTTTTCATCCAGCTATTACCCAAGACCAGACACACACAGTGTACAGTACAACTGAAGCTTTGATGCTCTGAAGTGATTTCAGATCAAAACAGAAGAGACAAAGCTTGTGTATAAGATTCAAATCTGTGCGCTGTCTGGATTGAAATTGTATTTTTATATATAGGTTAGGTCAATACAGATTATTTCTGTAAGATGGCACACATTTAGCACATTTTTTGGCGTCTCTTCATTTATAACCTGGTAATATTTGAGCTATGAAGTTCAACCAAAAAGCAGTGTTTGTGGACGTGTGAACGTGTCCTAATAATGTACATGTCCTGATAGTGTATGTGTCCTGATAGTGTGTGTGTCCAGATCGTGAATGTGTCCTGATAGTGTATGTGTCCTGATAGTGTACGTGTCCTGATAGTGTACGTGTCCTGATAGTGTACGTGTCCTGATAGTGTATGTGTCCTGATAGTGTACGTGTCCTGATAGTGTATGTGTCCTGATAGTGTATTGTCCTGATAGTGTATGTGTCCTGATAGTGTATGTGTCCTGATAGTGTATGTGTCCTGATAGTGTACATGTCCTGATAGTGTATGTGTCCTGTTAGTGTATGTGTCCTGATAGTGAATGTGTCCTGATAGTGTATGTGTCCTGATAGTGTATGTGTCCTGATAGTGAATGTGTCCTGTTAGTGTATGTGTCCTGATAGTGTACATGTCCTGTTAGTGTATGTGTCCTGATAGTGAATGTGTCCTGTTAGTGTATGTGTCCTGATAGTGAATGTGTCCTGTTAGTGTATGTGTCCTGTTAGTGTATGTGTCCTGATAGTGAATGTGTCCTGTTAGTGAATGTGTCCTGATAGTGAATGTGTCCTGTTAGTGTATGTGTCCTGATAGTGTACATGTCCT